>VUQG01016864.1:5271-17810 GCA_015106755.1 Etia nguti
AAGGACCAAGGCATGAGAGAAATTCGGTTGTCAATAGCGACTCCATGTCTTTCCAATTGAGATGCAGGACACAACAGTGCTCTGAATGAGCCATCCATTCTCTATTTCCTCTCTCTCTCTCTTTCACTCTCTCACACACACACACACACTTACTTTCTTTCTGAATCGGTGATCAGTCTGACTGACTGATAAAGGACATTATCTGCTAAGAATGTTATGTTACTTATTTATATATAATCAGTAAAACGTGTGAACGTCCCATTGTTCCACTGGTCGTGCTCACCCAGGCAAACTCAAACCTCTGCAATCTCGCACTTTCATAAAATGAGGTTTAGGGTTAATCTGTTATTTGCAAATGCTCCATGTTCTATATTAAACCAGCTCTCTTATCACCTGGTTACATAAACTGGATCCTGAAGTTGGAAGAGTTGTGCTGCCCCCACATGGCTGAAAAGATTTACTGCACTTATTTTAGGTCAGCAGCGGCTGACACTTAAAACAATATGAGCACATTTAATGGAGTTTTCAGTTGTATGTTTAGGAATGCTTCAATTTGGTATTACTGTAGATTTTTGTATTTCCACAGCTGAAAGAACAATAAATATTATCTTCTTTAGAAAAAAAAAAAGCCACACATGCACTTCACCTGTAATTCACAGTGGCAGTGATAAAGATGGTTGGTTGTTTGTGAGTCTGTTTGGACCAACAGGGTGAGTCACTGCAGCTCCAGGAACACATTATGAGCTTAAATATGTTGTTTTTGTCAGATACAGAATTATAGACACCGTGCTGACAAACCAGTACTATAAAGTGTGGGCTGATGCCAGAGCTCGTGCTGATGTAATGTGTAATACTGTTCATCTGGACGTTTTCAGTGGGAGAAACGTTTCATCATCATCCAAATGACTTCTTCAATCTCAGCTCACTGTTGCTTTCCAACCTTATAAACAGTACATTTGCACAATGACTGAAACTAGCACCACTGAATGAATGAATGAAACGTTTCTCCCACTGAAAACGCTACGTCCAGATGAACAGAATCACCTTTGGGATTTAGCTGGATGATTGAACATACATCAAGACAAATACTGCAAACTGTTCTCTGATTATCAAGACTGCTTCAGGCAGTCAGTCCAAAAATCCAAATAAAAGTTTGCATTTTGAGAAACAGCACTGACGGTCTGGAGCATGGAGGATATTTACAGGTTCATCCCTGTTTGGGTCAATATAAAGATCACGGTTTCAAATAAATAAATCACACACATACTGACAACATTTTTATTCAGAAGAGTTTTTTATGTATTTTTTATTGGTACAATTGTTTTAGTCACAGTGTGAATGTATTCACTTTAAAATCACTGAAGAGCTTCTATAGTCTGAGCCGGTCTCTACTCTACAGTATTTACAGAGCAGTTTGGGTATTCACAGTTTCATGTTTCTACTCAGCCTATTTCACACTAAGTTCCGCCCTGTGTCTGTGCGCTGCTTTCATTTTTATTGCGTGAGGTTTGTTTTTCCTACGAAGAGTTTCATTACGTCTGATCTGATTTATAAGCAAACGGTGATCGATGTGACAGCACGATTCAGGAGACTCGTTCATAGTGCGGTCAGTCTCATTCCAGTCTAACAAGCCTGTTTTCATTCATAACCACAAGATGGCGCCATTAGTCCGATGGTAGTTTGGCAGCTCGCGTCCACGTCGGTGCAAATCCACTTGAAGGTTTGTGAAAACAAACACTGAACTCAGGAAAAGGCTTGGGAGAGAGTGAGGGAGCCGAGGTGGACGAAGTCTGATAGGACATGGATCTGATAGATGATTTATTATTTATACAACGTTTTTCAATACATGTACACTATTTTTTTTTTTGTTTTAAAAAAAACCCTCGTGTAAACTTTTATTTGGTTTCCGATTACATCTCACTGATCGTGGCTTAAATAAGGACATTACATATTTAGAATATTTATGGATCAAACTAAGCGATCAGGTTCAAAGCACTGTGCGTTATCTTACCGTAATCGCTTTTCCACAAGGATTAAATTAAATTATTTAATTTAATTTAATTTAATTTAATTTAATTTAATTTAATTTAATTTAATTTAATTTTTAATTTCTTGGTTTTCGTGTCTTACTTACATGCAAGAAGACTTCCGGTGTCATTGGTCATAATTTTGAGTTTAAACACAGCTTTGCACCCCTTAAAAATCCTCACGTGACATTTTTAAAACACCTAATTTTGAACCAATCCGCGTCACTTTGAGCCTAAATCATACTTTCCCCGCCAAACACCAAAGTCGGCGTGTTAGTGCTATTTGTCTGTCCTCCCTCACTGCTGTGTGTCGGTTTCCCGGTGTGTCTAAAATACGCATTGAGAGTCAGTTGTAGTGGTTGTTGATGTTGCTCAGACTGCTGATGTTGTTGACGCAGCCGATGTGGGACGGGGACACGGTGCCAAACGGTCCCGGAGGCTGGAGGTTGTGGCTGTGGTACAGAGCCGCGGGTGTGGAGCCAGGCCAGTAGGAGAACCCCGAAGGCCCCACGCCGGGAGCCACGAGGTTCAGTTTGGAAATCCCGGAGAACGGAATTGGGGAGAAGTTGCTCTGAAATTTGTAGATGGCCTGCTCGGTGGTGGACGGCTGGCACACTTGTGCCAAGCCGTGGAAATCAAACTTGTAGGCGTATCTTTTGCCGTGGACTTTGGTCATGATGTTTTTGTCGTAGTAGTAGCGCAGCGCCCGGCTCAGCTTGTCGTAGTTCATATTGGGTTTGCTTTTGCGCTCCCCCCAACGCCGGGCCACCTCGTCGGGGTCGATGAGCTTGAACTCTCCGTTGGTGCCCTCCCAGGCGATGCATGACATGTTGGTGCTGTCAGAGAGGAGCTCCAGCAGGAACTGCCAGAGCTGAATCTGCCCACTCCCTGAATGTAGGAAGAAAAACAATCACAACTGGTCCCGAAATAATCTGAAATAAATCCCGAAAACAGCGAGGCAACAAACCAAAAACAACACATTTTTCTCTAGAAAGTAAAAAAATCTATATGTATAACTGGTCCCAAAATAACGGTTTAGACAATTCAGCATTATGAGTTCATGAAATATAATATTGTGAATTTCATCAAAATGGAAAATTCTGTTATTAAATAATGTAAGACACGCAAAAGATAAGCAGTTATTTTATTACACGTAATTAAAGATAAATCCATCATGACATCATTTTAAAAATCTGTATTTACTCCTCTAAAGCAGCTTAAATGGGTCTGGTTATATTTAAGTTCTCCCATGTTATTTTCTAAAACATATATTTAAAAAAACACGCTGTTCATAATAATCAGAATTTTTTTTTTTTAAATTAAAATATCTTTGCAGGAAGTCCTGAGAGTAAGACTGAATATTAGCATCCAAAACAAGAAGTGACACATTTATTTTTGCCCTTATGTTTTTTATGTATAAAATAAACATGATTTTTATTTTATTTCGAAATGATGATATATTTTGAGAATTATCAGTTTTTGAAGAGAAAAAACAGTAATGTGGTGGTACCGACAAAAAAAAAAAATAACTGAATACACTTAAGAACAGGATGAACGATCAATTAAACCTAAAGACGCGACTAGGAAATAAATGAAACGCAAAGTAAACGCATTTTAATCCTGCTAGTATTGTGATGTATTTTGTTTTGTTAACATTTATTATGATATTGTGATCAATATTTTTTATTTCATAAACTATTTTTATGTATCCCACCCGTTTGCGATATAATTTGAGAGGTTTATGTGTCACTAGTTATATTTTCTAACATTATTATTATTATTATTATTATTATTATATAATTTTTTAATGTTTTCATATATGTTTGCGTTTGAAGACTCCCTCCATTAAAAATAAGTTAATTGCTCATTAGGAGCTGGACACTCTGCAGTGATGGTATTTAGCGTCTCTGCAGACAGACTTCCGAGTTTGTCCTCTTACCTTTTTGAACCCCTGTATTTATCGGAGCCCAGGATGTTCCTTTGCTTTCCTTCAACAGATTTTCTGTTGGATCTGAAATGAAAACACGCACATTTTCAGCATCTTCATCCAGAAATTATGACAAGAGGATTTCTTGAGGAGAGGATTTTTATCACTTGTACTTCCAAATATTATGATTTAATATTTATTTAGAAGAACAAAAATCTCTTCATGGTCAGACTTTTATAGGCATAATCTAACAAGAAGCGCAACATGTCAAGAAAGTAGAAAAATGCATTGAAATGAAACTGAGGACTGAGATTACAGCTGCTCAGAAATGCTCAGATTGTTCTCAAATGTTGCAAAACTGGAGAGCGCGAGGAAAAAATTCAAATAAAATAAAATAAGCTTTAAAAATCCCCAAATCGAGCTTTAAAATCCTAATTGTATCCTGGTCCATTTGCAGTCTAATGCCTGGAGCATGTCGCCTTTGCGGTCTCCTCTGCTAGAAGCCAGGAAACGCGTCCAGGAAAAAGGATTTCCGATTTCCGACAAAAGAGCAGACGGGCTTTCAGATTGAAAAGGCTGAACAATGCTCTGGCCTGGAAACGGAGCATCATCGCCGGCAGGACACCGACACCCGGAGAAAAATGTAAAAAATCTAGATAGCTATAGATATATATAACGGGCTGTTTCTCTCATTCTTAATAGGACCAAATGACGAACCTGAGAGATACATGTTGAACATGAGGTTTCCTCCGCAGTCCTGTCTCATTGTGTTCACTTGTTCAGAAAGGGTTGGATTTCATTTCGTTGGTGGCGGAGGAAAAGATTTTTATTAAACTTTATCTCATAACTGTGATCTGGAATAAATGCGGGTAGACAGATTGAAGTTTCCAGGCAACTGTCACTGGCCCCCATCTCTGAGACAATATTCAGACAGCAATTTCCCCTGGTGCATTGCTTTAATTAAAAGAGCAATTTACCTCTGTCAGCCCGCCTGGCGCCCACAATAAAAAGAGGCCAATAGAAATTCGGCCCTTATCAATCCACCATCACAGTTTAATAAAGTTTCCGCGTTAAGATCTGAGTTTCTATGGTGAATTGAAGTGTTTGACATGGAAACCAGTTCAGATCCTCCTCACTTTTCCGCCTCTTTACCTCTCGGCAAACAACAAAGACCTATTTCATGTTGGGAAAAGAATATTTACCTTGAAAAAATACGCTTCAGTGGCCACGAGAAAACAAGAACATTTCATCCCTCCTAACCTCCTCTGTGTGGGTTTAAGGTTATATGGCCTCAATCCGGGGGTAATGAGGTCGTAACTTTAAAACCATGCCTCCTGATGCTCGTTGACGTTATCGTGTCCACTCATAATTTTATACTTCTTCTGTTTTTTAGAAGCAGTGAAGTGAAAAGCCTATGGGCTTTATGGCCCTGTGCTAGAGTCTGCGCATTTTTGTCAGGCGTAAATAAGGCATTGTACGGGCAACGCTGGCTGATGATAGAGCTTTATGCAACTAATAACACACATTACCTTTATTATGAAAATCCCCAGTTGGGGAACCTATTGTTGGAAAATTCCATATTCTTTAAAATTCAATAGTGTGTCAAAAATGCATTAAAAATGTACCAAAATATTTAAAATGCGGGGGTGACTTAATGTCTTAAGAAATGTACAGTTTCCCTGGTTTGGTTCCAGCACATCTTGTAAAATATGTTTTATGTCATATTAAAGCCAATATAACCAAAGGAAGAAAGACCAACAAAATAAATTTTATTAAAAACATCAAATACAAAGACCCTGACACTTTCTTTTCTTCTTTTTTCTTCCCCAACAACAGCATCAATGCATCATAACCTCACATGCCTGCTGTCTGGGAATAAGATGGTCATAAACACAAACGCGCTTTCACTTCTGTCACTTGGCACATTTGAGCCGTCTTCTTTGCCAGGCCTACCTCTAACAAAGACAGATACATTGCTTGTAAATAAAAGCTGGACATACAGGTGCAGCGGTTTGCACTGCTGCCTCACAGTAACAAAGTCCTGGCTTCAAATCCACTCTTTGGCTTCCTCTCACGTGCCTGTTAAAATAACTGGTGATTCTAAGTTTGCCATACCGGCCATAATATGGCAAACTGGGATATGTTGAAAGCCCCGCCCACCATGACCCTGAACTGGATATGGATAGATAAACTAGTCCCTTTAATTTACTGAAAATATATTTGGCCTTTGCAAAGATGACATCTTAGTTCATAACATATAATCAGTCCTCTGTGCTGACTGAGCTGAAAGTGAATGTCTGCTTATCATTAATCATCTTTATAATGAGTCACATGACTGAGGTCAGACACGCACAAATGCACATGTGTTTATTTTCATTATTTTTTTAAAAAAAAAAGCACCAGAGCATCAAGTGTAGAGCTATTTATTTTTATATGGTGAGTTATCACAGTCAAAGCAGACAGCTTGGAATAAAATATCAACAAAATTGAACAGTAACATGATTTCAACCAACACCACACACACACACAGGAAAAGCTTTGTAACTGGCTGGTTCAGAGCTCATAATCATATATTTTACAGCATATTTTGTCCCCCTTCAGTTTGGAGATGTCCTGGTAGGTGTGTCTTTGGTGTTCAAGGCTTGCTTTAGCTGCCTGTGTAACAGATAAAATTCGCAGGCAACTTAAAACAAGCCTCGAAAGCCAGACTGAATCTACTGGAGAAGTGAACAGAAGACAGAATGGATTCATAAACGTCCACCTGTGCTCAGCCTGAGGACAGAAATTCACTGAAGGAAAATTCCAATTTAAAAGTAAAAAAAAAAAAAAAAGAGTTAAAAAAGTCATAGATCTGGGCTAGAGTCAGTAATTTAAAATATAAAAAGCGAAGTTAGCATCAGATGGTAGCCAGGTGGTGTAATCTTTCACTTTGTAAACCTAAAGAGTCAAAAGTGTCACTGTTAACAAACCCCACAATAACCACTGGACTCAATTTGTTACTTGACAACTTTAAATGTTCAAGTCAAATGAAGTAACTTCATATTTTAAGCTGTAATTCTAAACAACAGACTAATCAACCCTGCAAACATTAAGAAAAACTGTAACAATGAAATTTTCTCTGTAAAGTCTCGCGCTTACCTTGGTGCTCTGAGCTGTGTAGCTGTAACTTACTTGTCTACTCAAGTGTCACTCCTCTGTAATCTGCGCTGCAGCGGCTTTAATCACTCTGCAGAGGAATGTATATTTGAGAAAGGTGTGTGCCGCATGGTTACACATTTATATAAAGATCCTGTTTTTTGGGTGTGGGACTGTGTAAGCTTTTGGGGGGGTGTAACACGGAATCCTATGTCCTGGACCAACAGGAGGAGTGTAGGTGGAGGTAAACACACTCCAGGAACCCGGAGTGCAACTGTAAGATCAACATCACAGTGACACATCAGAGTGAGCAAACAAATGCTAAGCTACTAGACTTTCAAATGCAAGTACTCACGGTATGCAAGGTTGCGGTGGGGACTTAAAGTGTAATGCTGTATATGCTGTTCACACTATTAAGGGCTTCTTTTGGATATCTCTTGCTTTTATGCTGCAGGGGCTGCAGTTTTCATTTGGATCAAACTGATCGATTAGGTAGTGAAACCTAAAATGACATCTAAACTTTTATCTGAAACAAAAACATCACATTTATGATGTTTTGTCTCTCAGGGAACATCTGCTGGATTTTTTATCAAGTTTGTTAGGTTTAATAGCACTTTTACGTCATCATAGCAAAGGAAGTCAGTTAAAATCAAATAAAAAACCATTCATGTCCATGTTTTTCTCTTATTTACATGTGTCTGTTAAGGAGTGTCAACCGTCTAAAGGTGCTGGCTTTGAGTGGCCAACTGCCACATGCTGCTTTCGCGGAGTGTTGCCTTATTGGTCAGTTTTGCCAAACTGTGCCTCAAACAGTTGAAAAACAAATAATAGAAACAAAAGTGATATTGTGCTCTTGTTTATTGGAAATAAGAATACAGTCTGACAAGAACAACATTATACATCCTAAAGCCTAACAGAATCAAATCTTTCCATGGATGTTCACTGAAAGGCCAAATATGCACTTTAAATAAACACAAAGCAAAACCTGCCTCTGAGAACAGCTTCTTCATAGAGCTACAAAGGTTTTGCAATGCTTGGACACCTGCAGCCTAACTGCAGGTACAGATTAAAAGCTTAGTAAAAGTCTATTATTACAGCCAGTTTCTCTGAGCTCTTCATTTCCATTTATTCTAATTGGGTTGATAAACTTTCATGTAAAAAAAAAAAAAGAATACCGACAAACAGTGTCTAGTTTTGAAGAAAAGCCTTTATTTCCTATTTCAAGAACATGCTTCAGCATGATAGTAGAAGTAGGTACTTAGATATCCATACATGCAGAGCCACAGAGTGATAGAAAGAGTTTGTCCATCTACTGTTCTGTGACAGCGATCTGTCCAGGGTTCAAGTTGAGAGAGCGATTATGGGGAGGGGTTTTTTCTTTCTTTTTCAGGTGGGGTCAGGCCGGCAGTGAGGAGGCTTAGTGCTGGATCCTACGAATGGACTGCACCTGGTTGGTGTGAGCCTGGGTGCTGTACTCATTGTAGTTTCTGTACTCGCCTTGGTGTCTGTCTCTCTCCAGGATGTACTGGTAGCCACGGTAACCAGGGAACTGGTAGGCAACCCAGCTGTAAAGAAGGAGGGAGGGTTAGAGTCGAGGTTACATCAAAGGATTCAGTAAAGCATCTTAGGGTTCAGCTAATCTTTAAAGTTTAATGCACTTTGGTAAATTCAGTGCAATTACAAGGTTGAGCCTTTATATATTTTATCATCCTTTTAACACTCCACACAGTCAGGAGAGGTTTATCGGCCTAAATGTGCTTGTCAAGCTATATTTTGCAGTGGCGTGTTAAATGAAAAACTAACTCGAGTAAAATAAGAGCACAAACGTAAGTAAAAGCACAACGGCCTTCAGACTGAAGCCTGCACGTGTTTGTTTGTTTTTTTAAAGAAAGACGATGAACACAGAGAAAAATGTGTAACTTACGCTCCTGAGTTGACTTTGATAGAGGGCACCTCCTTGCTGCACCAGCCCATGGCCTGTAGGGATGGGTAGTCATCGCACAGCTCAAACTTACGGCCCTGGAAGTCCTCACACTCGTACATGGTCACCTTGCTGTCACTGTGGTTCTGCAGAGGAACAAACAACTCATTTAGAAGCTGTTATATTACATTATAGTTAGTAAGTAATTAGGGAAATAAAGAGGACATTAATGCTAAGAATTATGAGGGTTTTATTCAGGGTTGATTAAAAAACTTATAGAACTTATGGCTTCATATTTATTTTAAAGGAACAACAGACAAGGAAAGAGGTCTTAAAAAATACATTTCTAAAGCTAACAGAGGATAGGAAGTGTCACAGTATGAGCAGCCTGTAAGTGATGCATTAAAATAAATATATGTAAACACATCCACAGGATTTACAAGAAGAAGGATGGAGGTTAATGTCTCAGGAGGCGTGGAGAAGACAGACCGCTGACAAAGGCTGATTGATAAAAAGAGAAAACGGATAAATAAAAAGGAGGAGGGACTCACAGCACACTTGATGGGTCTGAAGGAAAGCAGGTGCTCGGTTCTGTAGCTGCTATTTCCACTCCAGGCCTCATAGCGAGGATAGTCTCCCTTCTCCAGGATGAACTGCTGTCCCTGGAACTCTGGGTACTCATAACCCACCCAGCTGAGAAAAGAGACAGAAACACTGCGGTTAAGTGTGCTGGAAGCGAGAGAATAATTCCCCCAAATTAAAAAAGAACACTAAACAATATAAACTTTTAATAAACAACTAAATATACAGCACAATGATATTGACACTGTCATCCTTCTTAAACAATAGAGTCCAGCGCCCACAACAAGCAGCATGCAGCTCCTTTTGTGACTGCAGAGCACAAAGCAAACATTAGATACTGCTCCTGCCTCCACCGCCACCGCCGCTGCTGGGCTGTACCCACCCCGGCCTTTTTATCTGATCACGAGTCACAGCCGGCAGCTGCACGCAGCCAACTCATATCACAACAGGGACACACTTGGATGCATGCACACACACACACACACACATGCAAGCGATACATGCCAAGCAGCAAACTAATAACAGCGCAGGTTATAATTTAGAGTTTTTGTTGTTCTGTCTGCTCGACTTCTTGATTTCAGTCGCTTTTTGAGTCGTGTCTGCTTTAGTCCAACCTTTTCAGGTCAGTGAGATTCAAATTTCAAGAGAAGAAACGTGAATGTACAAGATGTTGGTACTGAAATAAAAAAAGAAAAAGTGTTGATCCACAACTAGCTTAGAGTTTTAATGTATCTTTTACAGTCACTTACGGTCCATTTTCCACCTTGATGGAGCGGATCTTGTTGAAGCCCCTCTCCATGATGTTCTGGCACTCCAGCATGAACTCACAGCGCTTTCCCTGGAAGTTCTCTTCCTCCCAGACTGTGATCTTAAACTGGCCCATCTGCTCCATCTGTTGAGTGTTCATGGCTGCTGCTTCTCCCTTGGGGGTTACTCTCTGAACAACGTAGAGAGTTTAATAAAGACCCTCAGCATAAAACAGATTAGGAACAACACCATCATACAATCATAACTAAAGCCCTGGGTGGCATGAGCAATGAGTGGGGTAGAGCTCTTTAGAGATCCAGGCGCATCTCTAAATTATCCTAAAACTGCCATCTTTATCTGGAAGCTTGGAGAAAAATAAAATATTTGTTGTATCTATTTTTAGCTCACTCTCCAAAGATGTCACCAGTGAAAAATTCCATTCATTCTTTACTTTTCCATTTCCTCAAAGCACAGATTGAATCAGATGGAGATTCAATCAGCAACCACGTTTCCAGTTCATAAACTGCACCGTGAGACTCCAGCGTGGCAGATGGAACCACTTCCAGCCAGAATCAGAGTGAAAGCTTATGAAGTTTCATCTCTCTCTAGTCCGGCTCATTTGATTTTGTTGTGGTGGAAAAGCACATAACACTGCATTCAGGAAAACACCTGCATTGTCTTTACAAGCCACACACAAGCACACCAGAAAAGCATCATCTTGCCAGCTTATTAAAGGAACACAGCTGTCCCCAAAAGCAGAATAATAATGTTTTTTAATGTTAACAAAGTCCGTCTGTAATAGACTAACTACCAAAGCCACAGTGTGAGGAGCGTCTCGCTGCCTGTCGCTTCCACCTAGTACACAAAGCTGTCACCGTCACTGTTTCTTGCAGCTAAGTCTGAGGCAGTGCTGAGATACTTACAGACGGTACTGAGGTGGGACAGATCCAGTATAATCAATGTCGGGGGAGAGACCCTCGCCTGTGTTTTTATAGGGCTGGGCCCCCTGGACCTGAGCCACTCCATTTGCCCAGCAGCCTTGCACACTCAGCAGCTGAGCGGGCCGGCTGAAAGGGGAGCATTAGCCTCGTGCTTTGTGGAGGCTCCAGAGCACCATTGTCCTCAGAGCCCCAAACTGACTTAGTCATCAATATGGCAGCCACGGTCAGTGGCAACCTGACCCAGGACTATACAATGGCAACACACTGACACAACAGTTTGATTGGTGTAGAGGAATAATAGACACATTCTGGGAGCTGATCCCCTCCCCCTCCCCCTCACTCTCTCACTCTTTGCTGTAGGTAAACTGGATCCTAAACTAGAGGTGGCAAAGGGTCCAAGGAATGCCACACACTGAGCCCCAGGACATGTGTCACTTTCATCTAGGACACGTTTTTCTTTCTTTTCCTCCGGATCTGGAAAGAACTGGAGGATGAGGTGCTGTAATAAAAACTGCAGTGCTTTTTTTTCAGATTAGGATCAAACCCAATCACAGTTTTCATTATACAAATGAGTACACACATAGAGGTTGTATCATACACAGTTTTATTTTATTAAAGAAATACTCTTTGGGCTGATGAGTCCACCTACACGAGCGTTCTGCCATACACTAAGAAAAAAGAAAAAACATGATCTAGATGGTTATGTTACACATTTTCTTGAAAAAATACAAGCTTTTTCAGGTTTATTCCACCTTTAATGTCATCTGTTTTTTTAACACTACTAATCAAAGCTGTATTACAGATGTAGTAATTATATTTGCACATATTTTGCCCTATTTTTCCTATTTTTATTTTAATTCTCTTAAACTCCAAAAATGTGTATGAATGGCCTTTGACATTTAGAATAGAATAATCCTTTAATTGTCCCACAAGGGGAAATTTGGGTGTAACAGCAGCAAGAAAGACACATATACAAACAGTACACAGAACACAGAACAGAAACATACGCAATTTTTTACATATTTACATAAAGGAAAATGGTTACCAGAAACAGAGTACTGTACAGTTATTAAATTAAATAAACTGAAATACAGATAAGAGGGAAAACCCAGGTTGTAGTGTGAATCGGTTGATAAAATAGTTACAGCGCTGATGTAAACATCTATGTTTGTTGGGAGCAGTTCTGATTGTACAGTCTGACAGCTGCAGGGAGGAAGGACCTGCGGAAACGCTCCTTCATGCATCTAGGATGCAGCAGT
>VUQG01016869.1:5935-16052 GCA_015106755.1 Etia nguti
TGAAAAATTGCTGCCACACCGCCCCCTCGGCCTGTGCTTCGAGGTTTCTGGTAGTTAGTATGACTCGGGGGTGTTGATTCATTTAAACTAACATAATCATCCTGCTGCAACCAGGTTTCTGTAAGGCAGAGTAAATCGATTTGTTGATCAATTATTAAGTCATGTACTAACAGAGACTTGGAGGAGAGAGACCTAATATTTAATAATCCACATTTCACTGTTTTACTCTTTGGTGTAGCTGCAGAAGGTGAAGAGCTGGGTCCACAGTTCACTAGGCCTGGCCGCCAAAGCTACAAACAGGCTACATTTCCCAGATAGCAAGACAACATTGAATTAATGCTGACTTTACATCTGTATTATAATTGTGCTCAAGACTGTAAACTCTGTGTTAAATAAATGTTAAATCAACAGACTGATGAAACCTGATGGTGTAACAGTAATGACACCGTCCTGTTGTAACTGATTGACCAGGTGACAACAGCAAGGTTGAAAAGACATGGATTCATAGTTGAATTGGAAATTAAAGCTATTAGCACTTGGACCCCTCTCAAAGTGGTACATTTCATACTGAAAGTCACTGATCTACAGTTGACCAGCTAGTTTCAATGCTTTGTACTATATCATGACATCAGATAAGTAGGTGCAATATTCTGAAGTGCTTTGTTGTGTTTACCATAAATTGAAATACCACTGATATCCTGTTGATCTTTAGTAGTGATGTCCACATTGTTTCAATGTTGATTCTATTAAATTAAAGTTGCCAGAGTAAAAACCATTTAATTCCTGTTGATCATCAGTTTGTGATTTCAGTGTTGATTCAGTAAAATTTAGATTGACAGCACAATGTTAATTTAACTTTGTTTCTATTATTGTTCGCTATCAAGTATAAACCTCTGACACACTGAACAGGAAAGAGTGGGAGGGACACATGCAGAAACCATGCTGCTAGTGACTCGGCTAAGATCTGAGCTCATAGCTATGCTAAGCCAGCAAATCCCTAAAGACAATGAGGGAATACTATGAATATAATTTGCAGGTGATTCAGATAAAACATGTGAAGATTACGCTACGAAATAAGTTGTTCTCAAAGGTTTGCAATTCAACAAGTTATACAGATTAACCTGCAGAAAAGCATCCCTGTGCTTAGCATCAGGAACAAGAAGTGACACAATAATAAAGCAATCCAACATTTTAGATATGATCTTCCTGTTTGTGTCTAACTGCTCTGCTTCACTGACAATGAGAACTTTACTGGTAATAACTTAATGGGGTATTTAACCACAGTGGCAAAGAATGGAAACACTTTTTCACTGCAAGTGTGTGTGAAGGTGTGTATGTGTTTGCCAGTGTCAGCATCAGAGAACGACAGCTTTCCTCTGTTCCAGTCTAGATTCAGTCTGATCCTCTTGTACTTCTTGTTCACCGAGAGATAAGTTTCTGGATCTGCTGATGAGCCTGCGTAATACTGACCTTGACTGTATCCTAGTCCCCACAGTCCAGACCGTATGTTTCCCTTCCTCTGGTCAGACTCTGCTAACACGCCCAGTGACCAACCTCTATTATCTCCAACCTCAACATCCCAACTGTGCTTCCCTGAATCAAAACTCTTTGAGCTCAGGGCAAAGTAGAGATGATCAAACCTCTCTGGATTATCGGGGAGCTGCTGCCGGTCTCCTACCCTCATGGTGGTCAGACCTTCATACAGGATCAGTCCCGGATGGGCAGTGTTTGGGTCCAGAATCAGAGGAGTGTAGGAGACCATATACTTCATGTTGTTCCAGATGTTGAAGGTCAGGTTGCCCAGGTGTTTGGCCTGGTCTATCAGAGCTCCCGAGGGCAGCTGTGGCTCATCCAGCAGGGGGCAGCGCTGGGCTCTTTCCACCGCAGCCTTGTAGTTGTGCAGGAATGAGACGTCTTCAGCTCTCAGCTCCTCCTCTGTAGCTCTGACTGTGTCTGAAAGAGCTGCTATCTCTCTGCTCAGAGCCTCCATCCTCTCCTTCATCATCCCGCTCTTCTGCTCCTCTTCCTCCCACAGCACGGTCAGCCTGGCCTCCTCTTCCTCTGCTAGAAACTGGTGAAGCTTCTTAAACTGCTCCCTAATCTTCCTCTCTGTGCGTCGGGCCTGGGCCTTAATGTGTTCTGCTGTTTGATCAAACTTCACTTGGACTTCTTCACAGACCTTTAACTTCTGCTTTAAAGCTTGCAGAGTTTCCTGAAGGTCATTCTTGTGTTGTTGTGCAGCTTTATCGATGGGTTTGAACGTGTGGTCGCTGTGCTTTTCCGAGGTGCCGCAGACCACACACACTAGCTGCTGATGGTCCAGACAGAAGAGACTGAGTTTCTCAGAGTGCAGACTGCAGAGATCCTCAGGAGTTATCTGATTTCTCTCCTCTAAGAATGTCTCACACAGGTTCTTCAGAGCCAGGTTACACGGTGGATCGCACATTGAAGATTGTTTCTGACAGACTGGACAGTCGTGTGTTGGGTTTTCTCTCCACCAGCTGTCCAGACAGTCCTTACAGAAGCTGTGGCTACACGGCAGAAGAACCGGCTCTTTGAAGATGTCCAGACAAACTGGACAGCAAAGATCCGATCTGGCAGCCATGGAGTCTCCGGGTGAAGCTGGAAGCAGCAGACAGGAAGTACAGTCAGTCCTGGCTCCCCTCCCTCCTCTGCTGCCTTCACTGAAGCTTCCTGTGAGTCGTGTTTTTAGTCAAACTAACCTTCAGTGTGGAGCGTTGGCAGCCAGAAGCAGCAGTGTTGTTTTTGTCCTGAATCTGGACTTGCTCAGAGGAAGCTGCTGGTCCGAAGCTCAGGCTGACCGTCTGTGTGTGTCTCCGCTGCAAGTGAGAGGAAATTTTGTTCCTGGTGTGTCTCAGGTGAGGGGTGGAGCTTGATTACGAATGCCGTTGCTTCAACTGTAAGTTGCAGTTGAGTCATTCCAGAGTTCAGATTTCAAAACTGCCAACAGGTCTAAAACTGCGGAGCAAGTTTCCGTTCAGGTGCAGGTCTGGACATGAAGAGATTTATGGAGCCTGCAAAACAAAGCACTGTTCAGCAGTGCGGTGAGAAAGTGAGCGTGTGATGCAATAACAGAAGCACAGCTGATACTGATGGGTGACAACAAGCTACCCCATGTAGGTCTTTATTAAGACAGCTTTTTTCTCATTTCCAACAACTGAATTACCAACTCGGGTTTACATTTTTTCACAGACATGAGAAGAAGAAGTTTAAGATCATATTCCACATCCCACATTTTTACAAGTCACAACAAATAAAAAGCTTCCAAACTCTAAAAGTACAGAAACAAATGAAAAGGACTCGGATATAATAGAGTCTGAACCCAAAAGCTGAGGCAAGAAAAACAAACAAAGACACAAAAAAAGACTAAAATGCATTCAGACAAGACGAGCACACCTGGAGGGCATAACCAACGTCTGAGGGCCATCCTTTTTTACAGGGTTGCACTGCAACATGTAGCACAGCACAAGCACACCGTCCAGGGAGCACTCACTCATGCCGCGGTGTGATGTACAATCATGTGACCAATAGAAATGCAGAATGACAGGGAGATGGCACACATGGTCCACAAAGGCCATGGACGGCCACGAAGAAAAGATGGAGCTCAGCGGCAGATACTGGACCTTCACTCAGGCAACACAGCACGGCTGCTTTCCATGTGAATGGGCCAACGGAGGACAGAAGGCTGATGTAGGCAGAACAATCACAGCTACGGTGACGCAGGTGGGCAGAAACACAGGCTGAGAGGAGCCAGACCATGAGGCCATCAGTGGTGCCCTCCTCAGGCTCTGGGAAAACTCATAGGGGGGTGCAGAAGATTCCCAGCATCCCTGCCCTGTTATTGCTGGGCATCGTTGATGAGGACGAAGAGCAGGACGGCGGTGTGTCGGACACATCTAGCGGCGTGGACGTCGGCATGTAGAAAGGAGCAGGGGCGAGAACAAAGAGCTGGACTGTGGTACCTACCTCCCTCCTGAGGGAGGCGATTGAACCTGTTGACACTGTAAGTAAACTGTATCTATACCATAAAAAATTACCAGCTGTCGATATTAAAGGTTTGAGGTTATGGCAGATTCCTTCAAAGGAAATGACATCAGAGTTTAGATGATACACATCATGAATCTGTTCATTTTTAATCTGGACTTACACCTCTCTCCTAATAATGCAAACACCACCCGTCTTCTCCAGTTCAGGGTTGGGCTGGAGCTTATCACCCACTGTGACCAACAGACAGCCAGTGGTTTTGAACCCAGGACTTCCCTGCTAACCACCACACCACCACAAACTTAACCCTAATCCAATTCAAACAGGTGAGTTTTAAAAGCATTCTCTAACTCTACAGTTGTTGTGAAGGGGGAAATTGTCTGCAGAGTTTTTGTTTCCGGCTGTAAACACATTTATTTGTGATGTAATGTTGGACTGCTGCCTCACAGGATGTTTCTGCAGTGTTTGAATTTACTTTAACCGATGAATCGATGAACATTCGGCTCATGTCTGTGATGCCTGTTTGCTCGGAAACATCAGGACTGTAACACTCAGTTGGTTTGAGATGAGTACGTGTTGCATCTTGCGAATGTCACAAGAATCTGATGGGTGCACTTTGTTCCAGATCTGAAGTGGACTCAGTCGAGCTGGAACACCTCTGTGTTCTTTTGACTGTAAAAATATGTCGGTTCATTTCCTTCATGTTCAACTCCAGCAGGTCATTTTGTGTTTGATGAGAGTTCTTCTCTCCTTTTCCAAACACTTCAGCGCAGAGCTCACAGTCTGGTGTACTTATGTTGTCTCTTCCTAAAACGAACGCTCGATGTTTCTCCTCCTCGCCACCATCGGTGAGGTTCATGGAGTCAGATCACAGGTTTTATTGGGCCTTTGTGAGGCTACAGAGGCTTTAATTTAGAATCCATTACACCATCAAACTGGCTGAAACATGATTGAAAACAGCAGGGGCAAAATAAGCTGTTATTATTTGACATTTCCAGCTGTTCCTCGTAAAATCCTGTAATTAAATGAATGTGACCTGGGGCCTGAAAAGCAGCAGAAAATATTTAGGCGGATTAAAAAAAGTTGGTTCATCTTTCATCAAATGACCTCAAATATCTGTGAATGAGTTTGATGATACGAGCAGCAGAAAGTGCAGAGCTGCTACTCCTCCACATGAGAAGGACCGAGCTGAGCTGGTTCATCATCTGACCAGGATACCTGCTGGGCTTCTTTTAGGTCAGGTGCTTCAGAGATATCCAACTGGGAGGAGACCCTGGATTATGACTCTCAGCTGGTTTGAGAGCTGAAGATGGTCAGATGTTCACCAAGAGTGAGCAGGATCAGAAATGAGTCCATCAGAGAGGCTGAGACGGTTTGCACATGTGCGGAGGAGGGAGGGTGGATATGTTGGACAAAGGATGATGGAGCTGCTAGGCAGGAGGAGAAGAGGACAAAGAGCTGGTGTGACAGAGGAGGATGGTAGGGATAGGGAGAGGAGGGCGCAGATAATCCATTGTGGAGATCCCCACAGGGAGCAGGAAAAAGAAGGAGGTTCAGGAAGAACTCTGTGTCCTTCAAGAAGAACTGAAGGAGGTCCAGGAGTCTCTGATTAGACTGCTGCTCCCAAAATCTGAACTCAGATATGTGGTAGAGGAAGGAAGGAAGGAAGGAAGGAAGGAAGGAAGGAAGGAAGGATGGTTTTGATGATGCACTGACAAGTTTTAGTTTTTTCATGATTTTCTTATTTGAATAACTGAGAACTCCAAATATTTGTTTCTGTTATTGTAATGAGAGAAACTCTACTGCACTGTCAGCTTTGTCCTTTCTATGAAATTCATTTTCTTTCCTGCTTTGAATCTTTGATAAATGTGAAAAAAATCCACCCGTGGGAGGCGCAGACGAATGAAACCAGCCTTCAGAAAGGAGCACTCATGGTTCACTTGTTCAGATTAGCCACTTTTTAATTGCAGAGCACTCGTTCCAACTTTTAAGTACAATATTAGAGGCATAATCATCAGGTTAGAACACCTGTGATGTGGCAGCGCTCGACTGTAGTGAGGAGAAAAGCAGCAGGGAGTGTCTGGTTCAGCTTGTTAAGAACGTCGGGCCATTTTGTTCTTCTACAACAACCTGTAACATCTGCTCAGCAGGTACAGCGATCAGGGCAAGTATCACCTGGAGGAGTCTTTGCAGTTTGTAAGAATTGTGGACACCATCTGTGATCTTAATCTCTGCAAATCTTCCATATCTATAATTTTTAGTTTAGTCAACATTACACCACAGATCCTCTTCAGTAGCACGTCTACCAAACACAGACAGCAGCCCAGTCATGGAAAAGCAGCGTGTTTGTTCAGGTACGTGTGCGTTGTATACAACTGTATATATCTGTGTATCTTTTATTCTAAAGTAATTTTAATGTAAAATCTACAGACTGCAAATGGAGAGATGCCAAACTGTCTTTCATTGCTCTTGTAACAGTGACAATACAGATCTATCTTATCTATTAGCTCCTTTTTTTTCATCAAAGCCAGGATCGCCTTCAAACTCAGGTATCCTCCTTTGGAAGAGTGTGCAGGATGTCTAGCTGAGTCCTCAAAGGCAAAAAACACAGTTTAAAAAAAACATTTTTTAATTTAAACCCTAGCCTTGGATCCTTTTCTAATCCTAAACCATTACCTTTATTTTCTAAAAAGAAGAGATTTTATGTTTAAAGTAGACTTAAAAAATGAAACCAGAACCTTTAAACCACCACAGAGTGCTCACTCATAGTCTGATTGTTGTGCTTTCTCTGTATTATTGAAGGATCTTTACTGTACAATATAAAATGACTGTTGTTGTGCTTTGGCACTATACACAGTAAATATAACTGAACTGAACTGAATTGCCCAGCAGGGGGCGACTCTACTGGATGATTGGACAGAAGTTTAAGAGAAAATTAACTTGAAGTAGGCGAGGTTTTAGGGCGGGGCTAACTCTTGTAAGAGTGGACAGTTTCTGTGTCAGATCCACTGCTAGCTCACACGTCGAGGTCAAACACCAAGGTGCGGATAGAAGAAGAACTCAATAGTTTTTCTTCTTCCCCGCTGTTGACAAGTCCTCCTAAAAGGGGGCCATCTGATTGTTGGGAATCCCATATTGTAATTTCAGCAAACTCTTTCTTAAATGTGTCAACTTTTTATTTCATCTCCATCGATTTATCTTCTGTGGTTGCAATAGAGCTGGCTTTCTTACCCAATCAGCCATCAGTGCCATCTTATTTAGACCCAAACTCTGAAGTGTTTTAGCGCTGTTAGCACTGCCTGCAGATCTCCTGTGCTGCTAAAAGCTTCCTCATCTTGTTGTGTTGAAGCAGAGCTGGTGTGTGTTCTCAGAGTTGTGTTTTCGGGTAAACATGTCAGTCTTTGACTGTGGCTGATTCTGACGTGCTCAAGCTTACTTAAGTGTTGTTAATGGTTTCAAAGATACTTTGTTAAATGTAGCATCTTCCTTGGTCGGTGGCTCCACAGCATCGTGCCATTGACGATGAAAGAAATGTGCAGAAACAGGCCGATATGAACGTCTGGGCGAGTGTGTGAAATCAGTCTTTCAGACAGAGTGGGGCAATTGGGGGCAAAGTGTTTTTCGGGTGCTGGATCGTCTCAGCAGAGCAGGTTAAAAGGTTAAAGATTCCCCCAGGAGTAGAAACTATAAAGGCAGCCAAAGAAATGCTTGAAAAATGTAATTTTATCGAACGTGTGATTTACTTTGGGCCTGCAGGAATGTAAGCACAAGCTTACCGAACGCCCCGCTCCAAATGTGCAGGAGACAGTCCAAGAAAATAAACAGTGTGTGCTGCGAGCTGCTGCATTTAAACCTCCTCACGTGAGCATACTGGTAATTACTACAGCAGCTGGGGGATTTCACATACAACATAAACTCCTTAGTACTGTACAAATGACTGAACATCATAAATCAGCCACCTGTGGATTATGAGGGATTATATACAGTCCAATCTTTTCATGCACACACAGCCTAACCATCACTGATTTAACCACTGTGGAGGCGAACGCACACACACACACAGCGGATTATAAAATACGTGATACATGAGACGCCCCCGAACCTCGAACACCACCAGCTCCACACCTCCACATCCACAAACCACACGAGTCTCAGCCGAGTGTGTGGAGACAGTTCATTCTATTTCACCCCATCGCTTCTTTTTCTCATCGTTTTGCTCTTTCTGCTTCGTTATTGCTGTTCTGCCTTCCGGATTCCATTTTTGTAGTTTTGTAGTTTCCATCTTTGTCCAGTTTTCCCTGGTCGTGCTGTGTCTTTAATTAACGGGCCTTTTAAATCCTTGGTCAGTCTTGTTGCTTTTCTGGTGATTGTGTGTCTCTTTGTGTTGTTCTGCTTCATTGTTGGGATTTTGTTTAGGGTGATGTGCAGGTTCTCAGTCATCCAGGTCATGGTAGTGTTGAGAGCTTGAGAAAGAAGGCAGTTCGGCTTCTTCAGGCTTGTGAAAAGCTTTAGAACTGAAGACGTCCAGTGGCCTTCTTTCCCTGCTGCTTTTGCTCATTTTGTGTGTTTGTCATACCTTTGCTTACTAATCAGTTGTGTTCATTATTTTCTGGGCCTTCTCTGTGTCGTGCTGGTTATTCACTTTCATTTTGGCTCATTTTGGCTCATTTTCTGCTCGTGTTATTTATTTTTTTCCTCTGGGGTAATTTCCAGGGCCTCCTGACCTTGGGGCCCTTGGATCTGAGCCCGGTGATCCTGTTCCATGATGCCGCCTCGCCTGCAGGCGATAACGTCACTGAAAGTGTGGAACTGGTTTAATTCCCAGCAGGCTAATGTTCTGCCAATTAGCCCATTTTAAAAGGGGGACTCTTGTTAAGAATATCATTTTCTTACTTCTAACAGGTCACTCAAAAATAGCAGAGCTCAGTTTAGCTCTGTGGGCGTCTGTCTGCCAGTCTCTCCCTCTCACTGGTTTAAATGGGTTAGCTGGAAAAGGTGATGTCAGTTTTTCATGCTGCCAGTTCACTGTCAGTCGAACTCCTACACTGAATCTGAAGACGGTCGTAGCGAGGTGTGACACCACCTGCTGGTTTCGTTAGAGCTGGTCTGAAGGGCTGCAGGTTCTGCTCGTCTGATGTTTCCTCTTATAGTAGCTGATGCAGACGCATGTCGGCTAACCTGCCGCCTGTTTTCAACGTCACAGTTCAACTCACCGAGATGAGTCGGCTAATTCCTGTTTGCATTAATTAATTAGATCAATTCAGTTCAGTTTTAGTCATCTAGCATCAAATCTCAGCAACAGTCCCCGCAAGCTACTTTATATTGTTAGGGACAGACCCTACAGACACACACAGAGAAACCCCAAGAATCAGACCATCCACTAAGAGTAAGCACTTGGAAACAGTGGGAAGGAAAAACTCCCTTTTTTTAACAGGAAGAAACCTTTGGCAGAATCCGGCTCAGCAAGGGGCGGTGATCTGCCACAGCAGGTTGAGAGTGATGGGACGCAGGACAGAAACGCGCTGTGGAAGAGAGCCAGAGATTAATACTAAATAATGATTAATACAGAGAGGTGTACAAACACATCACATATATCAGAAGATTTGAGAATAGATAAAGGAAACAGTAGAGGTACACAAACATACAAACAGAGGCATTAAGCATGGATTCATGTATAAAACGTGATAAAAAATAATCTCATTGGGTCATTTTATGGTTGGAACAGTTTGGTCACCTTCTGGTAATTTTAAATAATTTGTTTAATTTCTTGTGGATTGAGATCTACACATATTTTCTGTTACTTCAGTAACGTTTTAAACTTGAAATTAGATTTTCCCATCTGTATTCATTGATAGTAAATAGTTAAACTATTTAAACTGCTTATTTATATCATCACCATACTTTGTCATATCATCAGGTCTTTGTAAGACTTCACGTCTCTCTGCTTCTGCTGGATGTAAACATGTGGACACTCACTCATCAGTGTTTCAGTAAATTCTTTATTATGGTAGTTGTGTGTATTCCTTTAGTGGACTCATCTCTGTGCTTGTCCTGCTAGACCTCAGTGCAGCGTTTGATACTGTCGACCATAATATTCTATTAGCGCGATTAG
>VUQG01016873.1:17085-46308 GCA_015106755.1 Etia nguti
TCAGCTGTCCTCCTCCTCCAACATTTACCCGCTATGTTACCAAATGTAGCTGAAGTTTCTGTGCTCAGACTTTTTTTTTTCTATTCAGCAGGAGAAATTTCCCTGCTTTGCAAGGTTTAGATGAACATAATTATCGCAGAGAGATTTCTTTTTAAATAATTGCACAAATAATAATTTAATTAAGGCACAGAAAAGAAAAGGAAAAGTCTGCTTCTTGCTCTGTAAATGTGTTGACATGTTTGCTGTAATTAAATTCACTCAGTAATGAGGCGCGTATGTAACATTGTATATATGCTTTTTTTGAGTAACGGGAAGGTGGAGAAGAAAAACACTCGCGGCGTATTTCAAAATATCCTGTGAGTGTTTTCCAAAATAAAAAGTTTCTGGTTCGATTGATGCTCACATTGCGGGTAGCTTCATTCAAGGCAAGGCAGCTTTATTTATAGAGCACATTTCACTGCGTGGAAACGCTCTCTGCTTTCATTTAAAGTCAGCAAATATGTGAAGTGTACATTCACGTGTCAGTTTATTAGGCATGCCTGCTTGTTAACGACAACATGGCAGCAACTCGGTGTAGACGTGGTCGAGACGACGTGCTGAGATTCGACCTGAGCATCAGAGTGAGGTGGAAAGGGGATTTAGGTGACTTTGAAGGTGGCGTGGTTGTTTGTGCCAGTTTGAGAAACTGCCACTCTGCTGTGGATTTTCCCACACAGCCAGTGTGGAAAAGAGAAAAAACCCAGTGAGCCTCGGTTCTCTGGGTGAAAATGCCTTGTTGATATCAGAGGTCAGATCAGAATGGTCAGACTGCTTTGACCTGAGAGGAAGACAACAGTGACTCAAATATCCACTTGTTCCAACCAAGGTACGCAGAAGAGCATACAATGAAGCAGATGAAGGAGAAGACCACACTGGTTAGCACTCGTGTCAGCTGGGAAGAGAAAACTGAGGCTACATTTTGCAAAGGCTCACCAAAAGTGGATAAAAGAATCTGACTTTTGGTTCAGAATCTGCTGCGGGTGGTGTAATGGGCGGGGACTATTTCCTTAGCACGCTTTGGCACTACCTGAGTATCGTTGTTAATCATATCCATCCCTTTATGACCACAGTGTACCCAACAGGATAACACACCATGTCACAAATCTCAAACCATCTCAAACTGGTTTCTTGAAAATGACAATGAGGTCACTGCACTCAGATGACCTCCACAGACACCAGATCTCAGTCCAGTAGAGCACCTGAGTGATGCTGTCAGGTCAACATGGACCAAAATCTGAGAAATATTTCCAGCACCTCGTAGAAGCTAAGAAAATAGAGTCCAACCTCTACTGCCAAGGTGTACCCAATGAAGTGTCCACACTGAAAGTGTGAAAGAAATATTTTACTTTTTACTCAGCTACATTTACCCGAGTGAGGCTATGATTTAATTAAGTGTAGAAGTCTTATTAGAAAAAAAGCTGTATGTAAACACAATATGAACACAGGACGAGCGGTTTATTAATAGCATTTGAATTTTTCTTATTGTAGGCTACATGGAGTACTGAGTTATTGTTAAGAGCACACAGAAGATTATTTTTAAGTCAAAACGTGAAGTGATGTCCTCAGTTTTCAGCCCCATAATGTAATGAGGAACCCTATTAGATGTTCTAGAAAAGGAGAAAAAGGGCGAACTGAACCTTTAGACGGATGAGTGCCACCCCGCAGACGGTCCAACATCAGCAAACTGTTGTTTATTTTCCCTAAAATAAAATAAAAGTACATATTTTTGGCCTCACATTGCTAACCACTGCAACAACTCTTTCCCTGATAAAGACGACATTTGACGACCTTCCCTGTACCCTTAATCGCAAATTGCGACACCTTAGTATATATCAATAAAAAAACAATCTTTCATTATATGAACTCAGTTATGCAAAAATTATTTGACAAATCTGAATTACTTCTCCCTCTCTGTTAAACAATTAAGCATTTATTATAAAGGAAGCAATGGGAACAAAGTTATGCAGCTTTTTTGGGACACTTTAACACAGATCCTGTGGCTGATTAGGGAAAAACCTATAATCACATTTATTTTTGTCATTATTATTTAACATGATTACTTAAAGACTGTGGGAAACATAATGGATTCATCTGAACTTTAACTGTAATTCAACCGAAAATAAATAAACTGAAAATATAAAACTGTGCGGCGCGATATTTGTTTTATCTCGATGTTTTAATAATTGTTTTAGGTTGTAGGTAAAATTCATATTAAGTGGTGACTAGTAGAAGTGGCCTCGACACTACTGACAAAATTAAAGAATAACTAAAAACGGTGACTCTACAAAATGTCATCAGCGCCCTCCTTTAACCCTGTAAAGCCTGAAACATGAAATAATTGTCAGATAATTCCAACTCTTTGAAACTGCAGTGTTTATTGAACCTGGGGCCAAAACTGGTTTTTGTTTTTGACCTTCGTCTTCTTCCTGCCCCTTTTAGGGGTCACCAGAGCAGGCCATCTGCCTCCATCTCTCCCCATCCCTATTCCTATCAGGAGTACATTGGCTAGTACCCCCCACCCTCCGAACATGCTTTTTAATGCTTTAAAGTTGGGCGTTTTAACATAGGAGTCTATGGGAATCGAATCCCCGTTGGAGCAAGCCTCATGTGGCCATTAGAGGAACTACAGCTTTTGCTGCTTCTGTGGTGGCTTTCGTTCACGCACATAAATAAAAGCATCAAAAAGATTAAGAAAAGCATCTCCCGGCTATTAAAAATGCTGCTGCTGTGATATTTTCCATTCCAGCATCAGTCTTCCTGTTCCGCTCTTCCTCTCTGATGACTTCAATTAATAGAATTTTTAATTAGAGGACTGGTTATTCTCTGTGGACGTGTTCTGGTGGAGCCCTTCACAGACAGTCGGAGGTCTGGGTGAAGTCAGGCATTTTCTTTTCTCGCTCTCTTTCTTTCTTTCGCCCTGTTTGGTTTCAGACAATAAACCGAGGCGGGAGGCAGCTGTTGCCATGGGAGTGACAGGCACAGGTGAGAGGTGCCCAGTTGTTCGCAGGCATCAGAACAGGATTGTGGTCTCCGACACTGCTTGCATTGTTTCGGAGACATACGTGTGTGTGTGTGTGTGTTAGCGCTTCAGTGTGCATGTCACTGAGTTTGCCTGCTGTGAAAAAAACCTCTGTGCATTCTCATTTCCAGCTGCCAACCCTGATTTTTGTTTAGAGGAGAAAAGATAAGGCGGAAAGTACAAGATATTGGTGATTCTTTCACTGCAGCTGCTCTCGTTTCTGGTATTTTCTGGAAATCAGAGTTGTTTTCTTAAAGCGGACCTGTTCTGTTTTTCTTAAATGCTGCCATATATGCTCGTGGCCACTTTGTTAGGTATACCTGTTCAATTGCTCGATAACGCAAACATTTAGGCACTTAAATGGTGTCAAGATGGCCTCCTGAAGTTATTATTAATATGGTAATCTCAAGCACACGGCCCCACCTTTAAACCTTCTGTTTGCAAGGTGCAACCAATCAGAAGAAAGTTGGCTCATAGAGGATGAACTGATGGGCTGCACCAATGTCCAGTTTAAGATAAAGAAGGATTATTTTTAGCTATGAATCATGCAAAGCTACTCTATTGGAGTCCAAGAATCAACATTTGGAAATGAGCATAACAGGTTCCCTTTAAGGTGACTGATCTGTGGTTGTCTGATGTTTTTGCTGTTGTATTTGCTGTTACTGTCTAACAAATCCAATATTAGGCGGCGCTCCAGTTGAAGCTTCACAGCTGGGTTTGATCTTCATGTTCGCTGCCCAGGATGGAAACACTTACGAACAGAAATCGTGCAAATTGACGTCAATAAATTGCGTAAAAGCCGCTGCTGTTTGATTGTTGAAAGGTTATCAAAGGTTGCCAAAGAGAGGAGAAAGTCAAAATATTTATTTCTGTGAGCCTGCTGTTTGCGTTTTGGGTCAGGTCTGTGGCGTCTGGATTAGAAGCTGATGTGAAGCTCTTTGTCAGAGTTCTAATTCGTGTTTTTGTCAGGTGCGTTCAAAGAAGAGTCCCCCCTTCATTCCACCTGGAATCAAACAGCGTGATGTCTTTGTTGTATTTTTAGAAAGACTCATTTTTGCTTAAAATGAATTAGGAAACATGTTCAGAATATTTTCTATATAATACATGCTCTCTGTCTTTCTTCTTTCCTTCCAGCGTCCCGGCATGCCGTCTGGAGCGAGGATGCCCCACCAGGGAGCTCCCATGGGCCCCCCCGGCCCACCGTACGGAGGGAGCCCGGCGGTGCGGCCCGGCCTGCCCTCCCCGGTGATGGAGCCCAGCCGTAAGAGGCCTGCCCCCTCCCAGCAGGTCCAGCAGCAGCAGCAGCAGCAACAGCAGCAGCAGCAGCAGCAGGCCGTCCAGAACCGTGCCAGAAAGTGAGTTTGAATCCAAGTGACCTACAACTCCGGCCAAAAACACTGCATGGCGTGCAAACAGTGACCCTTTGTGTGTCCGCTTTTGTGTGATCTAAGAGCTCAACAGTGGTTACACTTTCATCTGGATGAAGATTTGGGAAAAGCTGATTCTGCTTAGATGTTGATGATGATCAAAATGTATGTTAACAATGGGAAGGACGTTAAATACAGCGCACTTGAGATTTTTGCACAAAAATCTGAAATATATCTCTATATCTTAACTTTAACTTCTTAATATTATGTAACATTATGTATATTATACTTGTAACCTATTTTAAATTTATTTCATTTATATTTTTTGGCTGACCAAAAATGATTGCCACAGTGTGCAATAAATTTGCAATCTTGTTGCTTTTGAAATCGTTGGTTTGAAGACGGGGACTAGGTCTGAGACCAGTCGCAGTCAGTTGCTGCTTTCAAAGCAACTTTGGTGCCGTTAATACGACAATAAGTGAGAGTCCGTGTGCTATCAATTTCCATTTGAATGAGGTCAGGTTGGAAATTACGTAGAAAATCACAAACTTGTCGCAGTCTGCCTACACAAAAATTCACATTTTTAATTTTACATTAACTGCTTGCATTCAGAGTCCAGTTAGAACCTCAGAGATTTGAAAAAGAACTTCAGAAATTCCTGAACAAATAGTGGCGTAGCTGCTGCAGGAAGGCAGTTTAACTGTAACGTGAAACTGGCACTCAACAACATTGGTTTTATAAAGGAATAACCAGAATACAACTGGTTGGCAACCAGTTGAGTCGAGTCCCGTTTTGCAAAGACGTATATTGCAGACAAGTTGCGACCAAAGGGCACAGACTGACTGACTCTACATTGGTTAAATTAGATAGCAATGATTTGCAAACCTTTGCCAGTCTGTCTGAAAGTTAATGCAGTTAGTCCGAGTCCGACTGCGACTGCTTTGAAAACAGGTTGCCTCCCACTAGACAACCCTTGCATTCATGTTGTGATTAAAAGTTGTTGCCAACAGGTTGAGGGTGTTGAATGTTCAACCTTTGGGCAAACAGTTGGTTACCGTAGCTGCTTAAAGGGATCACGATTCACAACTGCATGAAATTTTAATTGCATTCCTTATAAAACTGTAGAAATACTGCTGGTGCTACTAACCAAAGAAACGCCACATAACTGCTAGCTCCACAATCATGAAATGTATCATTTGTTTCTTTTCTCTTTAATTTCACTGTAAATTGAAACTATTTGATTTTGGACGGTAGATCAAACATGAATCATGTGATTTCTTAATTTAGTTGAGTTTTTTTTAACGCTGACATAATTTAACAGTCACGAAATCATAAAAAAAAAAATGCTAGCGAGGTGTCTCCAACGTGTACGTCAACATGTGATCTCCTAAAATCTTTCAAATCCAGCTTAAAAAATCCCACCGGTGACGAGTGAAACCATGACCTTTGTGTGTGTTTGTGTGTGTCACTTTTCAGCTTCCATTTCATTTCATTTCCCCTTCTCTTGCTGCTCGCCTCGTTTTGCATCCTTCGCCTCGCTCACTGCTGTACACATCCACTCTCACCATCACAGTCGCTGCCACGACTGAGTGTTTGCTCTGAGTTCGACCTCTAGCTGTCTTCAGCGTCTTTGTAGTGTAAATTTTTACCATCACATAAACGTGGCGTCCTCACAGCTGTCTGCAGACGTTCAGACTTTGGTAGTCTCTTTGGCTTATCCCTACGCTATCTACTGTCAAACAGGGATACGTAACATTGCAGGCTTCATTTGACATTCACACATAGGTCACTTTTACATTAATGTTCCTCGCGGCTTCATGCAGACATACCCACAGTGAAGGAGACGGTGATGGACAGAGCCACATGCAGGAGACTAAGCAGGACGTCAAGTGCTTTAGGAGAACTGCATCTTGGCGTTCTTTTAACACATGTATTCATGAAACAAAGTGATTAGAAAGTGATTAGAGTAGGAAAATTCAAGCAAGAATTACTCTTCAATATTCACTGCGAACTAGAATGAACTATTCTGTTCGTTTTCTAAGTCCGCCCTCTGGTAGCTAAGGTGTTCTTGCTCTATTTTTGTTGTTTAATTTCAGTTTGCAAATAGCTTTCAGGTGCGTTACTAGCATCCTCTGGCAGTAGTTGTGGATTACTTCCTATGACCTTCTGGTAAAAACCTAAGCAGCAGGCTCTCTACTTCAATTTTAATTTTCTCTCTAGCCCAAAATAGTGACGAGTTACAGTAATGTGAAGCGCACATGGTAAAATGTAAACGGAGCTGATCTGTCTCTTTAGACAGCAGTACCTTGTGAATGTTTTGTGCTACAGCGATACGCTATACATCCACGTAAGGCTCGTTTTCTCTTCTTTCCGAAAAAGGTTGAATTTTGTGTCTAATACAAAAGGAAATACAGCTCCGATCATTTAAAGAGACCGCTTCAAAAACAGTTTTGGCCTCTGTGGATAGTTCCCCACTCTTCCACAACTGTAGTGGAAGTTGCCATCAAATGAAATAGAGGACGTATTTGTTTTCACACTTTGTTTGCCATTGCCCTTTTGCACATGTAGCAGACAACAGGAAATTGTTCACACATACTTACTAACTACTGGAAATGCTTTTTTTAGCTTAGTTCTGCTAACCACGGGTGGCACCTGCTTTTAATCCACTTTATTTTGGGTGCAATTGTTGCACTTTGTACTCTATACTGTTTATTTTAAAGGATTACTTACTAATTTGCATAGACATTGTTTTATTATATAGAAATTATAATAAATAAACCCACTGATCTAAATTAAAGTGATATACTTTCACTGTAGATATATTTTGATACAAACTGTGCACTGTTAAACTGCTTAAGTGGGATTATAAATTTAAGTAAAGTAAAAAGTACGAATACTTTTTCCGCACAAAACAGTTATCCAACCCAAGATCATGTTTAAACTCTTGCACCACTTTTCATGTAAGAAATCTGCAAGATGAACCTTAACATTGTATTTTGGGCCCCTTTGTGCCACCCCATTTAAAAAATCCTGGAAACGCCCCTGTCAGCGTAATGTCAGGTCCGACTGATTCAGACATTTATGTTCTCACATACAGCTCCTCCAGGAAATGTCCAGAAAAGTTCAGGGCTACACACACACACACACACACAGGCTCACAGAGTAGCTTCATGACTACAAGGAGATGAGTGCGTGGCAGGTTTGGTCATTAGAAAGGCGATCAATATGCACACTCTGTGGACCTCTGTTTCATTCTCCTGCTTCGTGCAGCAGGATTGATCCACTTACAATTAAGCAGGCTTGTCGAACAGGTCAGGGGAAATGTTGCACTGCGTCGGGGCCTCAACCCCCACAGCAGCCCAGGCGGCTGTGGAGGCTCTGATCGATGGTGCAGGGTGACCTGTTCAGGTGTCTTTGTCTTTTTCGCTCCCTGTTGCTCTGTTGGAGTGTGCGTCCTCTGGCAAACACGTTCATGGTCCGGCTCCTCCATCCAGCTCAGACTCCACGCTGCTGCTGCTGCTGCCAGCTGAGGGCGGGCCACCTGTGTTTGCAGTGTCATTGAGACCTTATGGTCCATGCTACACGTGCTCTGCAGAGCTAACGCTGTCCTGCTACAAATGCTTTGCATTAATTGGTATAAATACTCAACCCTTTGACCTAGAAAGTCTGTATTTATTTTCCTAAAAAGTTTGTGAAGAAGCACCACAGGACGGATTACCTTTATATGTACCTCACATGCACTATGTCTCAATTCAGGTACTTCAGCTAGCATGTAGTTCACGGTGTAAACTTCTCACTTACTTATATAGTGCATGAAGTTCAAAAGGGTAAATCAGTCTTAAATTAAACTTGGTGACTGCACACTAGATGCCATATATTTAGAAATTCCTGGACCCCGAAGGCAACAATTTAACACACACACCATAACCTAACGTTGTGACTCCCCCCTAAAAAATTGGATGTAGGTTGCAGGTCTTAAAAAGACACGTCATAGCAGCAGTGCATTAAACCTGGATTTTTTTCTCCATGCCAGCATTTAGAAAGCCACCTATGTGGTTGCAAAAAGAAATCTGTCTATTAGAAAGTCTGTTAGAAACTCACTCGAATCTATGACCTAAGAACACACCTTGCTGATGAGTTTATGAGCTCATCGCATGTTGAGTGTGGTCTCTGGTCGAGTCAAAAAGCAGGAGAAAGCACTGTGTGGGCGGGCCTACTACGTGATTGACAAGTCACAGCATCATTCACCTACTCAACTCGACTGGTACTTTTTTATAAGCTATGTGGCCGGGTTTCTGAGCGAGCTGAGCTGAAAACGTGATGTCAGCAGACTGCATGCCACTGATTGGCCAGGCAGTGACTTCACTGCATGAGCCATGAGAGTGACTGCTTCACAAGAGTCAAACTCGCCATTGTTGAAACCCGCCAACGATGGCGCCACGATGTCCTCCATTGTTGTCTTGTGGTGACCACAGCCACATTGAGGTGGAACTCAGTTATAATGGAAAATGACCAAAATTGAGTCGAATACAGTGTAGTTGAGCTGAGTGGGTGCTTGTGGAAAAGAAGTCAGTTCTGCCTCTCACTCGTAACATCCAGCTTCAAAACACTAATTTTTCCAGGATGATAGCGCTCGAGAAGTGTCATCCAATGGATGTCTACGTCCATCTTTTGTATACAGTCTATGGTCTGTATTTTAATCATGTAGTGTGAAAAACATACAGAATCCCACATGTGACTATTGCGAGTGCTTATATATTCAAAATAGAGCGTATTAGCATGGGTACAGGACAGCACACAACATTAGCATACATTTTTTCATAATTTAAATGAATAAAAAATGCAGTCCAGATGGTTCGAAACATTACAAGTAAGGGCAGTTTGTTGGAAGATAAGCTTTTCTTTCACCTAAAACACGAAAAGATGTCAAAATGTAACAGATTTTTTTATTTAACCTGTGAGGCTTTGTAGCAGGACACGACTGGACGAGAATATGAAAGGCCTTAAAAGCTCTTGTTGCACATTTTTATACAATTTAAACTAAAGTGATTGTTTTTAAGTCAAGCGGTGACCTTTGTTTTGTTGCACCAAAATTGAAAAAAACCTTGTTTGCTCGCCACAGACACTTTGCATATTGCAACATGATGTAATGCACGATTGGCTGGCCACCACTGCTTTGACCATTGCCTCAAAAATAGGCTCAAACCCCATTCTGGATTAAATTTTCCACTTTAAAGCAGCACAAAGATGAATAACTGCATCATCTCTGTACATCCTCTGAATGAATGACAGCTTCCAGTTGATTTCAGAGTGTTGCACCTCAAACTCCACCCCAGGAGAATTGAAACCACTGCCGGCAGCCATAAAATAGAAGATTTAAAGATTACGTGCCGTGTTCCCTCCTCTAGCTTTGCCTCTTTGTTCTTCAGACCCCAGCTTTATCCACACCCTGCTATATTTTGGTTAGGTTTTTTTTTTTGTCTTCAATTTTATCTCTTATTTCCCCTGAGTGCCACATTACTTATAAACCCCCGAACCTTGGTTTTTGCTATTAATTTTGGTCCTTGAAGTAAAAACTTTCCTCACTGCTCATAACGCACGGTTACCTTGGACACTTCATGTTGCTTAGGAGGATTGTGAGGTTTTATGCAGCAGTAAAAAAAAAAGAAAAGAAAAAAGGCTGAGTTTCGTGGTCAGGAGCTACTTTTCTGGCTGTGGAAATGACAAAAAGCTCTTGTTTATCCATAAATCACCAACCATGTATGCACCATAGGGCCATCTTGAGCTGAAACCAAAGAGGTAAAAACACCACACGCTGCTTGTCTGTTCCCATTGTGTTCATTATCAGTGTATTGTCTGTCTTTGTGTGTGAAGCATGATTGTTTTGGTTCACTGAGAAACTCTGTTGGATGAGCGTGTCCCTCAGACGAGCAGGACGCCTCCCAGGTCCTCCTCTGCTGCACTTTGTGCATGCATGGACACCGTTACATGCCCATCCCCAGTGCCTGCCCTTGTTTGCACCTACTAACAGACCCTTGAACTTCACACACACATCCAACACACACAGACACACACACACACAGAACCACCAGGTGTTTCCCCTCTTACTTGCTGCCACTGAGTGTGTGTCTCGCCACAACTCTAATCGGACAACCTTCGAATCCTCACCAACTCTTAGGAAGCCAGTCGGATTCCCCGGAGCCAATGAGATGCCGGCGAGGCAGATGGACATGAGAGAGCCCCAATCAGATCCCACGCTCGGATCAAAGTAGGATTTTATTCTGCTGCATGTCCGTTTTCTTCCGTTTGATGACTCTGGCCTATTTTTTTTTTTTCTTCTTGCCTTTTCACCTGAGCCCAGCACTTCCTGAATGAGAAAACAAACGTAGAGGTCGTAGAAGCTGACTCCTGAAATGTAGTGGTGCATGCTTTGGGCTGGAGCATGGCATGATGGGAACGGTTTTGTGCAGCTACAGCAGAAAAATAAATAGAATAGAAATCCAGTCTCAAACCATTTTTAGAGAGTGTAAAATCGCGGGTTGTTTTGTGTTTCTTTTGTTTTTTCCCCTTTCCAATGCACTCCCGGATCCTTCAATTCTCCTTGCAGCAGGCTTGTTTCAGTAGTTGGCATGCTGATGTAACATACTGCTTCACAGACCGTTGTAGTGCACTGTGACAGAAAAATTCACTACACTGCAAAAAATCTTTTCTAGATGCAAAAAAATAATCTAACTTCTAAAGAAATTTCCACCTACAGACAGAGCTGGGCGAGAACTCAAAACGCACTGCAAAGTTTCAGAGATCCTGTAGTGTTTAAACTCTTCAAGCTGTGATTGTTTCATGTAATTATGGAAAAATGCAGTAAATCAATGTGTACTTTGATTTTTCGTGTGATCAGTTAATCATGTAATCTGTTAAATTGATTTTTTTACTGTACTGTTTCCTTGAAACTCAAATGTCATCACACTGTAAACCAATCAACCACAACATTAAAGTGAAACTCAAACCTGATGTGGGCACTCCCCAACGGCAGCAGCCTCCACCCGGTAACTGACAGGACCCGATGGATCCCAGTGCCAAACGCCACAGGACACCCACTGTCTGTAACCCGGTGGGCCGAACCTGTTCTGACTGGTGGTTTTAATGTTCAGTCCTGAACATTTCAGGTGGATTCCTCCTTTACTTCTGAACTTGAGGGGTCATTGAGGGGTCAATAGTGCACTTTGAAGGCCTTTAAATAAACAAAAAACAGCTGATTATGAGGGATAATACCACAGTGTGGTTAATTAGTGAACCTTTCTTGTTTCTAATCTCAACCAAAGCCTGGCTGTCTATATTTACCACTCCGTCTTCTAATGTAACTCTTAGCAAGGAAGCAAATGGTAATACTTTCCAAAATATTCAGCTTTAAAAAAAAATAGATAAAGATGATTTAAATTACTCTTTTAACTCAGCTCGGTTTAGCTGTCGATATCCTAAAACGGGATTACAAATTAATCTAATCGCCCCGAGGATGTAACACCCAAAAGGCAAGATTATTTATTATCTTTAATGAGAAAAGTGAGTTGAAATGATCCGTCTTCATGAGACGAGTTTATTTCTTTTTCTGTTTCTTGCTCTTTTTGCAGTGTAGTGCCATCTTGTTGTTTTTAGGCAGTGTCCTCCTGCAGGCACTGACGACAGAGCACTTTACACGGGGAGATGATTAAATATTTAAGGAAATCTGGGGGGGTGTAGGAAGCTGTAGTGATGTTTTTGTAATCAGCGTCACCTGGAAAGAAAGTTCTGACAAAGGCACCAACTTGGCACAGATGTTCTTGTTGCTCTTAGCCCTTTCCTGGTAAGTAAAATATATCAAGTGTGTTCGTGTTGCAAGGAATTAATGAATCTAATGAACCGCACACACACACGCATGAATCCTGAAAACTTGTGAGCACACGTCCTGTCACCGTCCGAGTCCTGCAGCGGCGGCGGCGGCCTCAGCGATTCTGCAGAAGGTGTGTGTGTGTGTGTTTGTGTGCAGTGAATACATGTCAGGGAAGAGATGTGAGATGTGACACTTTTTTGGCTGCTAGAGGCTCTCGCTCTCCAGGTGTACCGCTGCATCTCAGGGAACACACAAACACATGATACACACACACACACACAGCTGGGACGCTGGGGTGCTGGATATGGCCCAGCATTTTAGCAGATGGCCTGGGTGCTACGCTATCAGTCACCATAGTAACATGCTCTCTTTTCCCTCTTTCTCCCTGTCTTTCTCTCCCTCTCTCTCTAGTGCTAAGAGAAGGAAAATGGCAGACAAGATTCTTCCGCAAAGGGTGAGGCTGCATATTTTTACCTTTGTTGCTGTGTTTTTCTCTGTGTGTGTTTTTTATCCTTTGTGCGCTGCACAGAAAAAATCCCGATCGTTTTTTTGATGTTTGGGGTTCTTGGGAGGCGCAGAGGGCCAGGTGATTATTTGTCATTTCCAAATGAAATGAGGGAGGATGAGGGGAGCAGATCTGAAGGTTTTGGGGCTTTTTTTTTAGGGGTTTCATTTTGCTGCTTGGACAGCGGCTCATTGATTTTCTTTTTTGAATCGGCGTAGTCAGCGGGATGCTGAAAAGACGCAACCACAAGTAAAACTGAAGGAGGCAGCAGAAACACCATGCTGCCACAGGTGAGAGTCCGTGCCGGCTGTGGTTTGCATCCCGTGCTCTTGGTTTTCGGCCCCGTGCCACGCCGTCAGCTCTCCGCCTCCTGGCCAGCACACAGAGGGCTTTACAGATCCGGAGACTGAGAGGTTAGGTCTTATCCCCTGACATAGCCCAGACGGGGAGATAGCCGCAGCCACGGCTGGGGCGCCACTCCACAATAATGAGTCGGGCACGGGGAATGTCTGCCACACTCCTCCGTCAGCTCGGCACCTCGGCCCGGTGAAAGGGAGCGAGATGGAGATAGAGGAGGAATGAGAAGCAACAATGAAGGCACCCTTTTAGAAAGAAACGTGAACGAAGAGGGAGGGAGGAACTGTAGGAGCATGTGTGCCCAGCTTGGTGAGCAGCAGCCCTTGATGCTCCGAGGACTTTCATCAGTATGGTAATATGCCTGAGACTCCTGGCTGCTTGGCTGCACGGCCTGCATCTAATTTTGATCCCCTGGTGTCACGAGGCTGGTGTGGACCACCACGATAATGAGGGACTGTGGAGCAGTGGTGGAGTGCGTTCAGGATAGTTGTGCTTTGTTTGAATATTTCATTGTCATGCCACTCCTCAATTCAAATTCAGTGGGGATAATGAACTTCAGCTTCAGTTAGTTTGCAAAAGAAAGGTTTTTGCTTACAAAACATATTAAGTACTCTAAAAAATGCCAACTTTATATACAAATACAGTCAGATAATAAACATTTATACTTGCTAATTTTAATATAAAAGAGCCCTATAGTACACAAACCTTTTAAAAATGTAAAATATATTTTTTTAAATAATTTAGAGGTTCAGACAGTTAAGATGTAGGCTCTGTGTATGCAAAGCCAAATTTAACATCATCACTTAAGGTGCTTTGATAGTCAAAGTCCAGACCGTTAAAGGTGGGACGCTAAGAGAGCGGTGCATAAACAAATTCCCGCAAACCTCATTAAACTGAAGCAGCATTGTAAAGAGGAGTGGGCCAAAATTTAACCACAAGGATATGATGGACTGATAACGTTATATAGAAAACAGTTACTTAAAGTTATCGCTGCTAAAATTGGTTCTACAAGATACTCAATCATGGGATGTACTTAGTTTTTTACACATTGCTTCTCCGTTTTGAGTTTTTGTTAACTAAATAATTAAATGGTATCACAAGTCATGTGTTGGTCATCTAAGGTTGTATTTATTCAATCTTAAGAACTGATAAAGACCAGATGATTAGCCGACAGCTACATTGGCGTTAGCTGTAAGCGAGCTCAATCGCTTAGCTAACTAGCTTTAGTGCATTATTGCCATTTTTCATAATCTGGTAACTTTATTTCTTTCCCACCTATTCTTATCTTCATCCGTGTTAACTTTATCACTTTATATGATAAGCTGCAGTGTTGTTTTACGCTAGCAGTTAGCCGTATTTTCTGGAGGCTTTCTTTAAAGTTCGCATATTTGTAGTATTGTTTTATGCTAGCAGTTAGCCATATAGCCATATTTTCTACAAGCCCACATCTTTTAAAGTTAGAGTGGAAAAAGATGGGTTTTTTCTCCAACCTTAAAGCTGCTTAAAGGTTAAATTACAGGATACTGAATGTAAGGGGCTAAAGTAGACAGTAGACCCCTTACCAGCACCCGCACCAGAATAGACAGCTTAAGTTCTTTAGTGCTATTTAGATATGCAAAGAAAATCTGACTTGTTAATCCGGGGTGTGAAACATTATCTGATTTTAACCTAAGCCTGTCCTCCCTCTGAGCAGATCCGTGAGCTGGTCCCTGAGTCTCAGGCCTACATGGACCTGCTTGCATTTGAGCGCAAGCTGGACCAGACCATCATGCGCAAACGCGTGGACATTCAGGAGGCCCTGAAGAGGCCGATGAAGGTATCGAAAAGAAATCAGGACTCGAGAGAAGCAGGGTTAAAAATGCTGTTTAAGGCTAGTTTTGGAGCTCAGAGAGGAACAGACAGAGATCTCCCTTTAAACTGTGTTTTTGTTGTGCCCTCGTCCCAGCAGCAGAAACGTAAACTGAGGCTTTACATTTCCAACACCTTCAACCCTGCCAGACCTGACGCAGATGACTCTGATGGCAGCATTGCATCGTGGGAACTGCGAGTAGAAGGGAAGTTGCTGGATGATGTGAGTTTCTCATTTTGTTTTTTTTTCATAGTCATGCATGAGCTTAGTTTTAATACAGTCCTTTTTTTTTTTTAAAGGAAAATAACTCAATACTGAGCTGTCGCGGCTGGGTGTAGATGAATTCAGCATGAGTCAAATAACTGCTTGTCCTCTAAAATAATAACACTTCTAAATCATCCTGGTTGGTGTTAAAGTGTGCCGCTCTTTGATCTCGGAGCTGCTCTCGGTCGTCTTCGGCCCGGTAATGATGCGCTCAAACGACTTTGGACAGAAAAGTATCGTCTGGCTCAGAATATGAAATGAACGACTGATGTTGAGAAGAGCGTCTTGAGGGACCGCGAGTGTCTTAAAAGCAGAAGGATTTTGCATTTTTCTTGTGCCGCGAGCTTGACTGCAAAAAGCTCTGATGTTCTGAGAGCAGCGGCACAAAGCATTTAGGTTTCACAGACCACAAATATTTCTGGTTGAGCTCGGAGGAAGTGGACTCTGAGAATGTCTTGTGTCTTTTTTTTTTCTGATCTCACCCCGCCTCTTGTGGGTTTTTGATGAGTAATGTTGCTATAAGCAAAGACATGGCAACAGTAGTTTGCATTTGTGAATCTCCCTATGAGTGTTTCATGCATGTGTGTGACTGATTACAGGTCTTAACAGACGTCTTTCTGATTGCTATCTGTTTGCTCTGCAGCCGGGGAAGCAGAAGAAGAAATTCTCTTCGTTTTTCAAGAGCCTGGTGATCGAGCTGGATAAAGACCTGTACGGTCCCGACAACCACCTGGTCGAGGTCAGCTCAAAACACAGAGGAGGCAACACTCGCCTGCAGAATTTGCATTAATCTCAGAAATCCTCAGTGATTTTTCAGATCAATGAATGGATGAACAGCAGCTTTAATTTTACAGTTTTTCCTGCACAAAACATGAAAGTAAAAACAAATTTTTTGCTCTACTGCTGTGGATTTTAAATGTAACAGATGTTCACCTTCAAAAGGGTCCCCAGTGCCTTTCAAGTGCAAAATACTCAACCTTGCACACCTGAAAGCTGATTTTCAAAAAGTGTGTGTTTCGTGTAGAAGTTCACTCTGAAATCACATATACGTGTTTTCCTTTGGCTTGTATTGAAATGTATCCACCTGCATGGTTTTGGTGTGAGTTTTGTAGCCATATCGAGCTTCACTTGAATATAATGAAACTAGATGGCACTCACCTTGTGGTCCTCAAATCACCTAAAAAGTCTATTAGAAAAACTCAGCGTCAGTGCTGGTTTCCAGAAATCACGAGGCAGCGCTCACGGTAACATCGCTGTACCTGTAAAATTAAAAATAAAGAAATACATGAAAAAATGTAAAAATATAATAATAATAAATATGGTTACACCTTTATTATTATTATTATGATTTTTAGTTATTTTTTGATAAAGAATTAAAATAATTATAGTAAAAAATAAAAAGTAAAACTATTGTATTTGGAAAAACCTGCAGGAGGGTGGCGCTTGTTCACTTTGCTCTTGTATGGAATCACAGGCATGTATGTTATTCTTTTTATATTCATTATATCATGTATCTAGTGAGATGGCAATAACGACTTCTCATAAACACCAAACAGATGAATAGTAAATACAAATATTCATTATTATTATTCTTTGCAAGCTACATGTTCATTGTGTAATAATAATGGATTGCATTTATATAGCGCTTTTCAAGGCACCCAAAGCACTTTACAATTCCACTATTCATTCACTCACCTGGTGCAGGCAAACCACAGTTGTGGTCACAGCTGCCCTGGGGCAGACTGACAGAAGTGAGGCTGCCATATCGCGCCATCGGCCCCTCTGGCCAACACCAGTAGGCGGTAGGGTAAAGTGTCTTGCCCAAGGACACAACGACCAGGACAGGGGGAGCTGGGAGATCGAACCGGCAACCTTCCGGTTACAGATGAGCTTCCCAACCCCCTGAACCACGGCCGCCCGTGGACAAAGTCCACGACAAAGTCCTCATCCTAATCACGTACAGGTAGTATTAGTGTCTGTGTTTGAACACATATTTACAGTTTGAATTTCAGTAAACTCAAGATCGAGGTCAGAGGTCAAGTCTGCATGTCAAAGTATCCTTGGCTAAGATGCTGAACCCTGAGTTGACCCTGATACATCCGTCAGAGTGTGACTTTATACTTCATCCCAGAAGTTGTTATATTAATGTGTTACAGGATTTAGAAAGTTATACAAAATGGAATATTTGTTACAAAAAGGAGATACATGTGTAAAAATGTAACAAAGGCTGTGAAGCAGGTCTTTATGTCTCTGTCCTTGTGACATCAGGGCTGAAACACATACTGGAGAAAGTGTCTCTGTGCCTGCCTACCAAAGTGTTGCAGAGTATGTATGGGAACAGAGTCACGTTACTGCTGCTGAGTTTTTAAAATATGTTTTTCTGGCACTTTTAAACCACAAGGTAGCGGCCTTTTGGTTCCATTATATTCAAGACAAGGCAGACTTTTCTGCAGCGTAGTGGATGAACCAAATAATGGACTGAAAACTGTGGATTTAAAGGTACACGGGATAAAAGTCCACGTCTCGGTTTTGATGATGAGGGTTGCGGTCGCCCAGAGGGTCCGAAAGAAATTCAGCAAAGGAGAAAACAGAGGTCAGCGTGCGCAGCAGAATCACTGAAACTCTAAAGCTTGAGCTGTAAGGCTGTGCATACGCTGGCTGAGTGATTAGCTGATGGGACACAGGAAGGAAGGAGCAGCAATAAAACGAAGAAAAGGAATTTCAAAATAAAGCAGGAAATTAAATTATAGCTAGGTAGATACTTTATTGATCCTAATTTTTTGTCTACAGGAGCAGGATAAAGAATAAAAACGATGCAGTCTAGAATAATTGAACAACATAGTTAAAGTAAAAGTGCCGGAAGCACAGTGTGAGCGCCTTATACTGTGAGAGAGTGCAAAAAATGAAAACATAAAACGGTGATTAAAAAACAGAAAATAAAAATGAAGAGAAAGATGAATACATAACATGTGTGTGGAGGTATCTCCAAAGCTATCGAAGTCATATTTCCTCAACTGAAAAACAAATTTTTTTGCCATCTGTAAGTGTAAGTTTGGGGTTATGTATCTCAAAATTTCAACGTACTAATTCAAACTTACAAGGAAATAAGTTGAAAATTTGACTTATCAAGAAGACGCCCCAACATTTTTGACTCATAGGAAAAAAGGGTTTTTCAGTGGGGGAAACAAGCTTCCAGACCGAAGTTGACCACCAAAACAGTAAAGCCAAACAAACGGCACAAAAGGCCAGAAGAAAAACATGCACATTTGATTTTGGACTAAAACGGCCCCTTTAAGAAAAGCCACTGTTCTTGCACCCACATCGGCCAGACACAGTTCATAGTTTTTCACATCTATATCCCTGGAAACTCAAGTAATTTTCCCAGCTTTTAAATTTGGAAAGTATTTGCCATGCAAAGATCTACAATTTTTGCATGTTTTGCTTGATGTTAACACTACCTGGAGCATTACACACAACCCACACACATACAGTCCTTACACTTTGAAACGGTGTGTCCCTGCAGCCTGATTTATGGAGTGGATGTGTGCAGCCGCTCTCTGTGGCAGACCAGTTGGATGTTGAATGAATTAGCTTCCTGTCTTAGCTGTTGTTTCTCGCAGCCCTTGGCAGACAGCGTGTCACTTTAAAACACACAAAAACGAGCATATGTGCTTCTCGTCGAATGTGTGTGAAAGGTAATTGCAGTCTTTAAAAACGTATGCATTGTTTCGCCTTACTCGCTGCATTCAGGTGACCTGCAGTAGCTTGTTACCAAAAAGGGGGGCTTTAAGATGCCGTTTTAGCTGTTTTACCCCCAAACAGCACCACAAATATCTGTTTACAGCCACAAGGACAAAAATAACAGACATATAATGTACTGACACTTTAAATAAATCCTGCAGAATTTAAACTGACTTGATTAATTCAATTTGAGTGATGTAATCAGGATAAATGGCAGCAAATCCAAACCAGAAGAAGATATCTGATGACATCTGCTGTGAAAACATTCTATTAACTGAACCTCCTCAGTCTGCCCTAATAGACTCCTTTCTGCTGGAGGCTGTTTAACATGTCATAGCAGGGTATGCACAGGTGTATTTAATGAGTTATTCACACACACTTTGAATTATAAAAGGCTAACTAAAAATGTTCAGCACTGCTATGATGAATCTATGTCAAATGTGGCAGCTACCAAAATAAACACCTGACCGTGGCGGGTAACACTAGAGACCACAGTGTGTTGTGTGTCTCTACACAACTCGGAGCCTTCACCAGGTAACTTGTTCCCTGTTGAGTTATTACAAATCAGTCAATCAATCAGTTGGTCAGTCGGTGTTGCCCACCTGACAATAACATCAATTTAATGATGATATGCAAAATTTTACCTTGGCATGATGAAATTTTCCAAGTTAAAGGCCCTCTCAGTTCATAGCGCTGGGCTTAAAAGTCGTTGCTTTTTAATTGGCTTGATTGCTTTCAGCATATTTGAGCCCTCATAACTTCATGAGTACAGACGATACAAAATAACACAAAATCAGAGCTGAAAAATAAATTTATGCTGTTAAAAACCCACTCACAGTGTCACCATCCAAAAACAAAATCTTGCTTTTGTTCACACAGTTTGCACAGGTCACACAATTTTCCTTCTACAACCAACTTTGTGCATCAGTACGGTGGGATACTTCATAGTTTCAATGGAAAACTGCACCGATTTAATGTCTATGATGAAGGAGCAGAATCGAGCATTGGTACCCTATACGTTTGATCTGTTTTCTGGGAATTCACTGGAGAAAACTTCAAAATTTGCTTTCTGGGAAAACTTTAAAGGGTCATATGATCACATGGGATAGGTGTCTGATCAATACGAGTGAAATCAAATTAAAGGATAGCAGGCTTATCTTATAGCCATGATTCCTTGTGTGTCAAAACAATATTCTAATTCACACTCACAGTGAGTTAGCTACACAGTGATTTGTAGCTGTGAGGGTTTTTTATTTTAAAGGTTAAAGAGCACCTCTAATAAAAACGTAATGATTTTTTGACTTTCTGTAATATAGTTAAGCTGTTAGTGAACCCAGCTCATTTACGTTCAGTAGCTGAAATGAAACCACGCAGAATAAGATGGTCAGTTTGTTTCCTATGAGGCAACCAGGAAGTCAAGAAATAGTCCAGTGCACAACCCCTGAAAACCACAGCTCAGAGTTTCTTAGCGGCAGCGCAGTGTGTCGATAAGAAAACAGATTTGTTCAGTGTGCTGTCTCACAAGTAAGCATAAGCTTGGATGATGAACACAAACTTCTTTGGATCCTGTTTTCACGACCACCTGTAACAGTAAATCACTTTTTTTTTTCATGTGCACAGCACATAAGACTTCATTTTAATTTCCTAATGTGGGAAAAATTCAGGGGGGTTTTTCCCTTTAAAATGTAATGAAAAGCATTCAAAGGATTCAAATAATTACTCCTTTAAAGTGACACAGCATGGGAAAATCAGACTTTTATTTCCTAAAATTTAAAAACTTCTCCAGTAACATGCAACAAATGAGTTTTTCTTTATTCATTTTTCATTGATTTTTAAGTTCAAGATGTCCAAATGTGTCCGTTCTTTAAATTATTGTGGTTTAGTAACAATTCAAATAGATAAATACTCCCTTGTAGCACATTTGTAAATGATGAAACTAGGCCAATATTGGATTTTTGAATAATGGATTTTTTTGCCCACCAGAGTGCCCTCTGGTGGGCAAACTATGCAACATCAACAATCAAGACATGGTTGAAGGATGTTTCTCTCGTCTTTTTGGAATTTATGTTATAAATGCCGATACTGATATATCGGCTACTGCCTAATATCGGCCTGCTGATATATCAGTCGGGGTGTAGATTAAACTTCCGATGAAACTCCACAAGGACTACAAGAAACCATTGATTAATAATGATCCACACAGTGTTGTTGCCTCGGGCTAAAGATGGAGAAGTTGCCAGCATCATTAAAGCAGCACATTTCATTGGCTGACAGGCCAGGTTGCACCCCCAGGCGTGTGTGGCTACACTGAGTGGGGGTTTTCTCTTGATAGCCGAGAGGCTTGCTGGACGAGGGTTTGTGGTAAAAAAAGTGAGCTATTGCATCAGACACTATGTCTATAGACAGTGAAGTTAAGATAGCAAAAACTGCAAAAATTAGAAATTCAGGTCGTTATTAATGGGCGTGGCTTTTTTATGGTCAGCATCTCTGACCGACTTTTCACGTGCCGCGCCACGTATCATTAGAACTGCTCGTTTTTACCTTTATAAGAGGCTTAGTGTGAGAAAAGCATCAGTCTAACTCTTGGCAAGACGGCTAATTCAAAGATGAGGCAATTTTCTGAAGTGAACTCTGATGTTGTTTAATCTCCTCACCCAGTTTGGACAACAATCACAGCAGAACAAAGGAAGGTCTTTGCTTTCTTTTGACATCTCATCCATTAGTCTTGGAAGCTCCACTGATTTGTGTGAGGCTGTTGTATGTGTGGCAGAAATCATTGAACCTTCCCCGTTCAGCCGTGCAGTCAGGGTCAGTGACGACCTCGTGGTCGTGCAGTTCAGAGATGTTCAGTGAAAATTTTTATTTTGTCACGTCTGGTTAAATCTCGAGGTACAATAACCCCAGCTGACCTGCTGCTTTTCATATTCCCATTGGGTACATTCAAACTAAAACAGAGTGGCAAAGTGGATTGCCCTCTCTCTTCTTCTTTTCTGTAACAGCAGAAAGGAGATGGTTTTTAAAATTTCCAACACACAAGGTTGTTTTAACATGCGAGAGCCGGAGAAAACAACTGCTTACTTATTAAAAACAACCATTAGCTGCCCTTCACTTTGTGTCCTCACATAATGTGCCGACTTAAAAAAAAAAAACACTTCAGGACTTTCAAAGTGAAAATTATGACTTCTCAAGGTTCCTCTTTTTAAGAGGGTGTTTTACCCAGGCACCCAGGTGCTTCTCTTTGAATGACTTTCCATCAAAAGAATTTTGTTTCTACCTTGAGGTACAATAAGCATGTAATGTGTTCTGAATCAGCCATTGGTTGCAGGAAAACATCACTTTGGATTGCTTGCCAGGTTACTGCAAGACTGAGTTTTAAAGTGTTTTTCTTTTCCCTTTCTGAGTGGTTAAAGTAAAACAGAGATGTAAATAACATCAGAGGTTAGATGCTGAAGACCTGAAATGCAAAAACAACTTAAAGACAGAATAATATTGGGATAGTTGTATGTGACCAGGTGCTTATTGAATTTTTCTGTTAGCTGTAGATGTAACTGTGTCTCCAGAGGTTGATAACATTCAGCCGCACACCCTTTCTGTCTGTCTCAGCAACTTGTGCACGGTTAGTTTGCAGATATTTAACCTCATACTAAGTAAGTGCTTCTGTTTTTTTAAAAAAAACACTGCTAGATGGCCTAAACACTGAAAACATCCCCTTTTTTTTTTATAGAGGCCAAAACAGAAAACACGTAAAGATGTTTATTTCTTCTTCTGTTGCACAACAAACATTTAGAGACACCCTCAAGTGGTCACTAGAGGAACTGCAGTTTATGGCTCTTCAGTTTTCAGCTGTTACTACCCCACAAAATTATGATTGAGGATGAGGATTACAAGAGCTGTAGCTCAGGTAGAGTATGTCTGCTAATCTGAAGGTTGGTGGTTCGGTCGTCAGCTCCTCTAGTAAAAGCATCCTTGGGCAAGATACTGAACCCCAAGTTGCCCCTGATACATTCATCGGCGTGTGCGTGTTACAGTAAAAGTGCTTAGGTGTAATTTTCATTACAGTTAGTTGATTTAAATGGATCTAAAGGTCATCAGGTGATCTCCAGCCTTACTGGAGCACAGCTCGTGTCCTCTCTTAAAGCAAAACCAACCAGAGATTCTTTCCACCGCTTCTCACAACTTCTCACAACTATCCTTTAACGATTCATGAAATCTGGACCATTCCTTGGCATTGCACATGTTAGCCCTTTTTTTCAAGTATAAACAGTGTTATTTTCATTTCTTATGCCCACAGAAATCTGCTATTGGTATTTCAACTTCATGCTGGCTCTATATTAGAAGTCAGAGGAATACTTCAGTTGTCTGGTAGTCATGAGTAGCCAAATATGTGTTATAATAACTGAAAAAAGTGTGAAACAAGCATCAAATGAAGTGGAAAAATAATAAAATGATTAATAAACCAGCTGAGTTTGGTTTGGTCAAACTGTGGCCTTGTCTTTGCTCTTTCAGTGGCACCGCACGCCCACCACCCAGGAGACGGACGGCTTCCAGGTGAAGCGTCCAGGAGACGTGAGCGTGCGCTGTACCCTGCTGCTGATGCTGGAATACCAGGTGAGGGCGCCACGCCGTCTCGCTTCGATGCCCATAAATAGTCCGTTACTATGCCGTGACTAATCCGTGCCTTGAAATCAGCTGTTGTAGTGACAACCTGCAGGCCTCACGTTGCCGATAAACACCGGCCTGCACAAACATTACAGTCCATTTAAGACGCCATTTAAACCTGACATCTGTTTCCAAGCCGGGGAAATACGATAAGGGTGAATGATGTGATGGAGCTGATGTAAAGCCTCTGATGTGGGCGGCTGTAGAAAGTGCTGTAATGTGATTATGTTGTCTCCGCAGCCTCCCCAGTTTAAGCTGGACCCTCGCCTGGCTCGCCTGCTCGGTATTCACACTCAGACTCGCTCCTGCATCATCCAGGCCCTCTGGCAGTACGTGAAGACCAACAAGCTGCAGGACTCGCATGACAAGGAGTACATCAACTGTGACAAGTATTTCCAACAGGTGTGGACTCCCGGTGTTGCTGAAAATATGATTTCACCAGGGCAACATGAGCAGTATGTATATAAACTCTACCAAAGCCAGAGTCTTATTTTACAGTTTTAAGGAAAGGGATTTGGATCAGCACCATAATTTAACTGCTTCCTCCTCTGCGTGCGCTCTCCTAGTTTCATGAAATCTGGCTCAGTAGTTTCTGGGTAGACAAACAGCAGTGATCACATACCTCCACCTCAGCTCTCGCTTTGGCAGAGGAACAAATGAGCGCTCCATATTTTTATTCTTAGATATTAGGAAAGTAGCTTTTCCATGTGTTCCCCTTTCTCTGACATTATGTTTAATGTTAGCTTTCATGACTCTGTCATAGTTAGGGTTATTCTGGTTTGCTTTGAAGGCTAATTTTCCTCGTGTGTCTTATGTTGCTTTTACTTCCTGTTCCTGTTATACTTCTGGTTTTCGTTTTTTCCCTTTTGTGGGATCATGTGTTTTCCAACCATGCATTCCTGGACTTTGTTTTATGGTTTGGGCTTTTTTTCCAGTTGTTCTGGACTAACTCTAGAGTTTGGATTTGCTGGTTCTTTTAATAAGGCTCATATTTTGTCTATTCCATGACAGCTCTATGTCTGAGATGGAAGTATTTGGAGTATCACCAATCTATGACATCATACAGAGCCAAGAGTAGAAAAAAGTAGTAGTTTTCTTGCAAAGTGGAAACATTTAGGAACCACAGCAACTCAGCCACAAATTCACGACAGATCACGTAAAGAGTGAATCACCGAGTGCTGAGTCAAATAAAATTCACCCATGTTCTGCTGACACAATAAATACACAGCTCCAAACCTCCTCTGGCATTAACATCAGCACAAAAACTGTGTGCCGGGAGCTTCATGGCATAGGTTTCCCTGCCCTTTTCATAACATGTTCTACTTTTTTTTTCTGGCAGCCTGATTTCAACTTAGTAACTCGACATTTCAAGTTACTTCCTCAATTTCATGTTATTTTCTTATAGGTTTGTAATAGTAACCCAAAATTTTTCCTTCTGGTTGGCATAAAATTTTCAAAACAAGGTTCCACACCTCCTAGGCCTAGATTATACTCCATCATGTACACAGAAAGCTGGAGACCCGATGGCCGACTAATCAATCAATTAAGTTCCAGTGAAGGGAAATCTTATTGTTTCACCTCACCTACATATTTTGGACAACTCTGTGCCTCCAGCTTTGTGGGAACAGTTTGAGAAAAGTCCCTGTCTGTTCCAGCATCACTGAGACGGTGCACAAAGCCCATAAAGGTGTGGTTGGATGAGTTTGGTGTAGAAATACTTGACTGGCCTGCACAGAGCCCACCTTTGGGATGAATTAGAATGGAGTCTGGAAGCCAGGCTCTCTGGTCCAACACCAGTGTCTGACCTCACAAATGCTCTTCTGGATTAAATTTCCAAAGGCTTCCTAAAAGAGTGGACATACATATTGACAGATATAGCTGCAAAAGGGGCGCCAATTTAGAGCGAGATGTCATAAAAGCTCCTGTAGGTGTAATGTGTAGGTGGCCCAATGCTTTGGTCTGTCTCGTGTATGTCAGAAAATAAGGAAGACGCATAACCGGTTCACTTTAAAAGGAAAGTTATTTTTATTTTTAGATTTTCGACTGCCCTCGGCTGAAGTTCTCTGAGATCCCTCAGCGCCTCACCAACCTCCTCCTGCCCCCTGACCCCATCGTCATCAACCACGTTATCAGGTAGATTTTCCCCCTTTAATGCACACAGAGTAGTCTCCTGTATGAAATATGCATCATAGAAGATAAATAACACAACCAAGTACTAGCTGAGAAGCATTTTTACACCAGGCTTTGCATATTTATCCTTGCATTAGTACAGAAAAGGTGCTATTTAAAGAGATATTAAATTCAAATAGCTTTATAGTATGAAAATTTATTTACCTTGAAACTTTCTACTGGCTTTTTCATTATAAATAAATTAAGTACGGCATCATTTACCATTTTAAAAAAGAATATTTTAAGGCCAAACAATGTCGAACCATTACTGCAGCACACTCTGGGTAACTTCACACCAGAGTAATGGGATGTGTGATGCAAGCTTATTATGGGAGGTTATTGTGTTGTACGAAAAAGGAAACAAATAAGAAAATAAACTTTTAATTTGGGAAATGTGTTGAACGGACTTGAGGGCTCCCAGGTGGATTTATTGAAAGCTTTCTCTTTTTAAGGATGCGTCTCACTTCGCATTTTCTTTCAGCGTGGATCCCAATGACCAGAAGAAGACGGCCTGCTACGACATCGACGTGGAGGTGGACGACCCCCTGAAGAGCCAGATGAGCAGCTTCCTCCTCTCCACCGCCAACCAGCAGGAAATTGCCTCACTCGACAACAAGGTGAGATCACCATCATCGCAGAATACTCTTTCTCCTTATAGCACACGTCTTCTTTCATGTTATACACTGTATGGGTGAAATTTGGGAATAATTCACTTTTAAGCTACATTATTCACAAAGAGAACGGTTTTATTATTGCAGTAGTTTGTTTGCTGTAGATTTCTCACCCAGCTGTGATAAATGCGAAGGCTGTTATTTATGTATCGCTGACAGATTTTAACTTTATAGCCGACATTGTTGTTGGAGCTGAGCAGGAAGGAAGGGTGGGACAAATAACCAGAAATACACGTGACAAAAAACACACTGAGAACATGTACTGCTGCTCGAGACCGAGTTTTCTTTGTCTTTTACAATATTTTGTCCAGCTTAAAGCCATTTTATATAGTACTGTTCAAAAGCCTTGAGTCTCCCCTCGTTTCCTTTATTTTGATGGAAAAATGGGAAATAGGTGCAGTGATTTATTGAAACATGCAAACACTTTTTTAATACCCACAGCTTTTTGTTTTGTCCTCCAGCTGTCCAGTTTCCTACATTTTACATTTACAAGTGCTCAGCTAATAGCTCTTTGGGAATCACTTTGTTGGTGCAAAATTCTATTTTATGCCTGTCAAACCATGGTATCTCTGTCATTTTCATAGATGCAGCTAAAGAAATGGAAACAAATATGTGCTTTTATGACAAGCTGCTAATTTAAAACTCTTTAAGACTCTTTGCTCAGTTGTATGTTATGTGTAGACACAACATTAGTAGATTTTGGTGCCTTTTTGTGCTTGAATAGTTCATAAGTCGGTGTTAAGTGGCTGAACGAGGGAAAGAAATTCCTCTAAAAATGCTCCGGTACAAGGACTGGACTGAAACTGGGTGAAAAGGCAGTAAATATTAAAATTCAACACTTTTATCAACATTTAAAACCTGCTTTGTATGTGAACTGCCTTGTTTTCTGCAGATCTGCAGGTTTAAAGCTCAGAAAGTGAATACCTGTCATAAAGCAGCAGATAAATACAGAGTTATGGTTCTCATTTTACCTTACTTAACATTTTGACCTTAAAAGTGTAAAATTACCTCCACGTTTGTCTGTGTTGGCTTGAAAGCTAACCATAACTCCAAACATAGGCAGACAGTAAATCAGGGAAACGAATAAAAAAACCGTCCCCACTGACACACATCAAAAACCACTCACGCTTCCCCAAAAATTCAGAAAAGATGGATGAAGCTTTTGGGTGTGAAAAGTGAAGGCGCTTCAAATTCTTCCTAATGAGCAGCAGGGGGCGACTCCTCTGGCTGCACAAAGAAGTCAGATTGCAGAGAAGTTAGTGTTATTTCCCACTTGATCTGTGGTCTCAGTAAACACCTTCCACACGAGTTCATGGGCTCAATCGCAGGTTGCAGACTGCATTGAACTCGGTGTGGTTTTATTTTGAATAAAACTACGGTCTCAGTCAGAGTGAAACTACGACTAACTTTGGATCCTGTGAGTCCAGAGCATACAGTGTTCGCAGTTTCTCAGTCAGGCCCTCCAGCCACTTTCTTTTCACACCTGGTATTAAAACGCTAAGATGGTTAACGCTAAGAACACTCCACTTGAGACTTATGAACGAACACGACCTCCATCCTTTATATACAGTCTGTATTTTTTCTTACATCATGAGCCAAAAATCCCCTCCTTAGTACCATCTTTTTTTATATGCCATTTAAAGCCTGATTTATAGGCAGTCGTGTTCCTTTACACTCACCAAAAATGTGGTTAAAATTGTGAATTTTAAAAAGATAAGAAAATGTGTAAAATCCTTCACCTTTATCAGGTGTTTAGATTCCCTCGGTTGTATATTTGATCGATAAAATTCAAAAAAACTTGTAATACAAGAGAGTAACTGTCAGCATGTCAGGAGTCAGTTGAGGCACGTCAGTGAAAATTTACCCTGCTCACTTTTCCAGGTGGTGCAGACTTCTGGATCTTTATATGCAGCGCCAGCCACGACAGAAACAAATACAATGCTGGGATTTTTTTTTCCCCTCCCGCTTTTTCTCAGGGTCAGATTTTTTTTCTCAGGCAAACTTATTTGTTCTCAAGTGTTCCCCACATTGTATGTTCCTTAACGTTTATTCCAATATTTTCTCCTCCCAGGACTTTGCCGATATCTGTGAGTTCTTACAATGAAGAGATGATAAATCACTGAAAAATTCAAAAACTGTGTAAAAAAAAAAAAGTAGCCGGAAACGGACAGGAGGAATCGACTGAACAGGCCAATCACAGTAGAGTACAGGCTCTATAACATTTCCAGCCTACGGCGTAGATTTGACACAGAAGTTTTAAGTCCACTGTTAGCCTCTGTGCTGCTGAGGTCGGCAGCTTCGGATCAGAAGTGTCTGTCCTCCGCCCACTGTTAAATAAAGTCAGTTTTCCTGAGATATTTTGCTTTTCCTGCTAGATATTGTATCATTTTCGCAGGATAATTGCAGCGTCAAATGAACAAACAGAAACAGCGCTGTGACGTGTAATGCGTGTGTTTCCGTTCAGATCCATGAGACCATCGAATCCATCAACCAGCTGAAGATCCAGAGGGACTTCATGCTGAGTTTCTCCAGAGATCCCAAGGGCTACATCCAGGACTGGCTCAAATCCCAGAGCCGAGACTTTAAGGTTGCACACTTCTTTTTATATCTCTGCTCGTTCGATGGCTTTCAAGCCCGCATGTTAGCCGACAGACGTCCTGTTTATGTTGAATGAAAGTGGAAAATAAAAAGCAGAAGGAGAATTCATTAATGTAAA
>VUQG01016879.1:0-28125 GCA_015106755.1 Etia nguti
CGTAAGCAGCACAATTCACAATTCACACACACACACACACACACACACACACACACACACAGCTACACATACATACACAAACCTACACAAGCTGTGTAAACCAACCATAAATAACCAATCTAAATCTTATATACATAAAATACAGGATGACAGGAATGAAATGAAGTGAAATGAATACCACAGAATGTACATAAGGTGCAGTTGCAGTCTGGCAGTGGGAGCAGTGTGACAGTTCAACTGTTTAGGAGGGAGATGGCGAGGGGAAAGAAACTGTTCCTGTGTCGGGTGGTCCTGGTCTGCAGGCTTCTATACCGTCTGCCAGAGGGCAGCAGGTCAAAAAGTCTGTGTCCAGGGTGTGAGGGGTCTGTGATGATTTCTGTGATGATAAGGTGGTGACTCATGGAAGTGAATTCCACTCGCTTGTACAATCAGTTGCGTAAGAAGAGAAACCTTTTATCGTTCTCATCCTGAAAAAAAACAAAACTTCATTTCAGATGTTTCTTTTACACATGTGCACAGTAAGAGGCATTTGTCATTGCGTTATCTGGCGCAGAATTACGGCTTCAGAATCTGCAACATCGACTGATAATGTCGCGTTCGAGGGATTTATCGGCAAAGCGAGACACAAGACGTTAAACTAAAAGGGACTGCGTTTATTCATGCAATATGTTTAAGAAATCAAAATGCTTCAGGCTAATCATCATTTTGAGTAGTTAATCAAAGAGCTGCTGTGGGAAGCAGTTTGGAAGTAACCTAGCCAACCGTGCTGGCACATTCAGCTTCCCCCCCTTCAACATTGCACAAAGGTCTAATAGCTGTGACACTTGAGCTTGATGAAAGCAGGGCAATGAAAGCAGAGTTAGGCAGTAAGAGGAGTTGGCCCTGCTCGCTGCCACTCCTCCACATGTCTGCAGGCTCATTACCAGCATGCGGGGCTCAATGAGCGCGGTCCTACATGCACCATTTACATACCGCTACCCGCTGAGCATTGCTCACCTGTCACTTTGGGGTACTGAACTGGGCATTTATAAAGAGCAGTGTGCTCTGCACTACACTTGTAGTTTAGCTTTCAAGGGTGAAAAGAAGGCTGTCAGATGCATTATAATGCTTGTACAAAATGTTCCTATCCAGCGAGGTTGTGTTCCCTTTCATAACACACAGTATTTCTCAGCACAGTATTTACATGAGGCTTATTTGACTCAGAAGTATAAGAAGTACATTATTGTTACTACTTACTATCCTTGTGTAAAGGGGTGGCTGTAGCTCAGGTGGTAGAGTGGGTCACCTACTCACCGGAAGGTTGGTGGTTCGATCCCAGGCTCCTCCAGTCTACATGCCAAATATCCTTGGGCAAGATACTAACCCCATGTTTGCCTACTGGTGGTGGTCAGAGGGCCCGGTGGCGCCAGTGTCCGGCAGCCTCGCCTCTGTCAGTGCGCCCCAGGGCAGCTGTGGCTACAATGTAGCTTGCCATCACCAGTGTGTGAATGACTGAATGTAGTGTAAAGCACTTTGGGGTCCTTAGGGTAAAGTGCTATACAAATGCAGGCCATTTGCCATTTAAAGTATCTACACCATGTATGCCATCTTATGTTACCCAGCAGATACACTTTGAACTTCCCCCACAATTTGGGGACTCACACTCCACAGAAGGACCCAGGAGGCAGGGGGGGCTCGGCCATACCAGGGAGACCCCCACCAAGCAGGAACAGGTGAGGTTAGCAACCAAAGGCAATTAGCCATCATCTGACAGTGTGAGCCTCCTGCTTCTTGTCTCTCTGCTGAGAGATTTCCGGAGCCCTGCATTGCTAAGCCTTATCGATCAGCACGCTGGAAAGGTCGGTGACTTGGCTCACTGACAGAGCACCCCCCTGTTTTGGCATTCATGGAACTCTGCACCCATAATGCTCTGCTGCCAAACACACCGGTTCCACTTGTTAAGATCAGCATCCTTTATAATCTATAGGAAAGAGTCTACAACCAATGCTATCTGTATGCAGCCGAGCTCAGAGGCACAGAAGGCCTTTGAAACACTCTTATATACATGTACGGTGCCATTTATGAAATTGTGAGGTGGGAAAGAGGAGAACAGCACATATCACACCTGTCGTCTAATAAATGGAGACCCATCGTAGCAGAGATGCTACGAGGGGTCAGGGTTCAAACCCATTCATATATCAGATTTCAGCCCTTTCTCTGTCCTGGCAATAGATTAAAAAAATCTTAAAGTAATATAATCTGTAGTGAGACACTGAAAATTGTGTTGGTCACTTGTCTATGTCACTATATCTATGCTTGTGTTAAGTGTGACATCTGGTTAATGGCAGCAAAGTGACATAGCCTACAGAAGGGGTCCCCAATCCCAGTCCACGAGGGCCGGTGTCCCTGCAGGTTATAGATCTCACCCTGGGTCAACACACCTGAATCACATGATTAGTTCATTACTAGGCTATGGAGAACTTCAAGACATGTTGAGAAGGTAATTTATCCATTTAAATCAGCTGTGATGGATCAAGGACACATCTAAAACCTGCAGGGACACCGGCCCTCGTGGACTAGGATTGGGGACCCCTGGCCTACAGTAACAGTTACCAACAGCATGAAGACCTGCAAAGCATTCTTCATATAGACTTCCTTTGTGTGTAAATTCCCAAAAGAACACATTCGTGGACCACGGCATTGAGGCAAAGAGACTTTGAGCCAAACGACTTGTCTAAAGCTTTCATTTCCTGCAAACTGGGATAGGACTGGACACATAACTTCTTTAAATTGAAAAGGGATCCAGTCAGCAGAATATCACATAAAAAAAAAAAAAGCAGAACTGTAATATTCATATACTGTTTTGGCCTTCAGAGCTGCTTTAATTCTATCCTGCTTTTACAATGGCGGGACAGTATGGGATCAGACCAGACAGGAAAAGTGGAAGAAAGAGAGGAGAGGACAGACAGGCCTACCAGCTCAACCCAGTGAGCTACACCAGCCCCGCGTTGCTCCAGATTTGTCAGCCGCACATCCGTGATGCAGCCTTTTTCTTGCATTCTTGCAAAAAAAAAAAAAATCAAACTGCTTGAAAGCTGCTTAAAATCACAGACTGTATATAACGATGGATGTACACACAGGGGCATTGTTTTTTTGGAGCTTGGGTGCCAAACTTTGTCAGCAAGCTGCACTCATAGTCTATGCCAGATCACACTTGAGGGCCATGAGATTGAAAGCCCCTTACTAACAGAAAAAGGCATGTTAAAATGTTAGGACTTCAAGAGAACGACCGCATAAATAATGGAAGAGCTGCAGAAGGAGTTTTAGTGGGAAAAAAAGAACTAACTAAAAGAAACAACGAATGCATGCTGCTTCATTTAAAGAGGATACTCACAGAAAAAGCATCATTTATGGGAGAATAACCACACTGAGACATCTGATTAATCAGCTCAATGATTTCAATGATTAACACCGTGCGTGCTGTATCAATCTAAGTTACATTTCCATTGCCGGGGTAGTTGGTTGTCTGTCTGACCGAGCACATCATCACCACATCAGCAATGAATTATGCAGAAGTAGGGATAGTTTTTTTTTTTTTCTCCTTTTCCCCTCCTCTCAGACTTGGTGGCTGCTAAAGAACTCTAAGTGCTGCTTCTCTCTTTAAAGAATATTAGCCATCTCCCAGATGCTTGAGCTTGGCTGCTCCTACTTCTTTCTTTTTTTTCTCCTCAGTTTTTATCCATTGCCTCTGCACCAACAGATAAGATTAATAGACTACAATAATTAATTCCCTGCAAGTCAAATACATTTTCACTCAGAATATGCCCTAAATCTGGTAATACTGCATCTCAAGCAGACCGCTGAGTAAAATATAACACGGATAACACGTTTCTGAGACCAGCGTGTCAAGCTGCAGTCGGCACACAAACACACACTCGTGCATGCTCGTGTGTGTGTGAGTATTCCACATGTGATAGACAATCACAATTAGCTTACACAGCTGACGCAGCCTCTGCAAAGTGATGAGGCGTTAAATTCACACATGAATAAACCCAGACAGCAAGGGATCTGTTCATTTGACCTGCATCACTAACCCCCACCCCCCTCCACCTTAAGTGAAAAAGCGCCTCAAGAGAAGGCAGAATTCAATTTAATCATACACAGTGAAAAGCAATGTCAGTGTCTTTAGCACTTTGAATCAGGAGCAGGAGCGTCAAGGTGTAGGACTTATTTCATCTCCCGGGAACACAATGAGAACACAGCATTAAACGGGGAGATCTCGTCCGGCCTTTTTCTGAGCAGCGCTGTATTCACACAATTTCACAAGTCTACGAGTTACATTGTATCAATAGCCCTGCACCTAGGTCGTTAATGATCTGGCTCAGGGAGAGATAATCCATTTTCCTTTGAGTGTGCTACATGCTGAATTAGTTTGATATTTTTGGAATAAGTATACTTTTTTCTTTTTTTTTGTCGAGAGGAGGAAACAGCTGGCCTTGGTCTTTTAAGTGATAACAAAATCTGTTCACCAGATCCTCTGAAGCTCACTAACTCACACACACAACTGCAACTTACCTTTGTTTGTTTTTGTGTTTTATACAGAAATAACTTACATAACATGATAAATGAGCTTTATTTTGAGCTGGATTTTGTTACCTTTTGAACAACTGCTTCCTCATACTTCCAGTCTTGGATTTCATGGTCATATATACGAGTGGCATTTGTTACCCTGTCGCCATGGGGTTTGAACCACAATGCAGAAGAACAACTGTTGGATTGGAAGGCAAGCATGAGTCCCTGTTTAATTCATTTATACTTTATAAAGTAGAGACAGTTCAAAAATTTCACTATTCACAGCCTGAAACTCCAAAAACAGCTCAGGGCCACTGTGTGGACCTGCATATAAAATATCTCTTGGAATTATATAAACCAGCGGCTCAAACCTGAGGTTCACTAGACTGAACTGAACTAAGACTGATGAAATGCCTAAAAGCACAGTATGCGAGGGAAAATAAATCAACCCTCTGTCACTTTGTCCAAAGGAAATACATACAGTATATTTTCCTGGAGGGGAGAGGCAGTCCATTTAGCAAGCAATCAAGTAATCTGATGAAGTGAAATGAATGGGAGTGGGGTGGAATGGTTAATCGCCCGTGGAAGCATTTTATCTCGTAGGAACACATTAAAGAGGTATTCTGTCGATGTAGGCTATGTTGGGGGAGGCTGTGAAAAATCACAGTCTGCCGGCGTGTGAATTGATATGACTCTGGTGTTCTCTTTTAGCAAAATAACATCATTTTTTGCTCAGTATGATTTGCTCTTAGACAGGCTTCAACATGGCATCCAGCAGGAAAGAAAACAGCACGAAGCGACTCTGGTAAAGTCGGAAGGAGTTGACTTCAACATATAGAAAATGTGCACAAAAAGGAACCGAAGTTTAGTTCAGAGTCATCTACATTATAAATAACACCCGTTTATATTTCTAGGCTCTCCCATGTCACTCTGCTGTGGGAGAGAAACAGAGTGACAGACTCCATTTATTAGACGACAGGTGTGATATGTGCTGTTCTCCTCTTTCCCACCGTGGAAGTGCTTCTCATAATTAAAACCATCTGCGGTGTCACCATAAATATCCTGTACTGTGCTGTTTTACAAAGCCAACAACAAACTGCGAAATTCGTCGTTATTAAATGTGCCACAATCGACCGCAGTATTTTACTCTAGATTTGGCCACACAGCTGAAATCTAAGGCTCTAAAATAAATATACTCGGTAGATGTATTGCTCACAAAGCTCACGGCCATGTCAGAGTAGCAAATGAGAGAGAAATACAGCAGACACTTCTGCAGAACATTTCAGACCGACAGCACAAGTCTACAGCCCAAACACTTCTGAAATGGGTGTAGTCAAACTTTGCTATTTTGGAGTCACTGAAACGGAAAATGATGCTTAAAATTGTTGGTTGGCGCTAGTTTCCATGGTATGTTGCTAGATCAGAACTCACAGTCAGACCATAAGTTCTTAACTGAAGCCAGAAATGAATTAAATACATTTTGACCCCTGAATTTCATGAAAAATGCCCTAAATCAGTATATGTGCATTTTCAAATGGCCGCTTTCTAAACTACCCATTCAGTGTTGATGAAACTGTGCACACATGAATTAGAATTATGTAGAATTTCAAGTATGGAATGATGAAATGATCAAATTTCCTTTGATTTTTCCCTCCAAGAAGCAGGAAATCTGTAATGCTGCAAAGTCAAGTTGCATGTTTACTTTAAAAATATTACTTTAATATGTGTTCATTTTCAGCACTTTCAGCTGCACTGCTGTGACTAAAAAACCCTCACCAGTCAAATGCATATATCCTTCCAAATGCATTTGTGCCCTATAAATAAGTTTGGTTGTGGTGACATCCATTAACAGATATGTAGTCAAGTGATGGTGACACCAGCATATATTCATGGCATAATATATCTAGACTGTTTTCTGAATAAATAAACAGTCTTTTTTCTGATTTTTAAATTGTTACATAATAAAAGGCATAATATAATCATATGAAGTGATTACAAACAGATGAAAAAAACATATGCTTATAATATGCTTATAATTTGTGATTAGAATTCAAAGACTGTGCTAGGCTAAAATCCAAAACATTAAATTTCTTGGTCACATACCCAATCAACTAATTTAAATTTCATATTAAATTTCATATTTGACTGCACATCAAAATCCATAAACATCAGATTTTATTTCTGAAGCAGGAAGGTCCTAAAACAAAAAAACCCCAAAAAACTGTTGAATGAATAGACTGTAAAATGAATAGCTATGTTAGCGCTGTTAGCATAACCTTGCTAGCTGTATCAGCTAACACTAGCAAAGGTTGTTCAACAAGTTACACTGATAAGCTTTATGGGTACAGGGCCAAGACACACATTTCTTCTAATTAATAAGTACCTAACATGATATTAGATATTCCCTCACCAAAAACTGAATGACAATCCTCTAAGAAGGTGTTACAAGCCATGTTATTTTTCGGATAACTGCTCCAAAAGATGATAGACACCGAAAGAAGTTTTTGGACTAGGACAGGAGTGGGCAACTCCAGGCCTTGAGGGGCGGTGTCCTGCAGGTTTTATATATCACCCTGGGTCAACACACTTGAATCAAATGATTAGGTCTTTACCAGGCCTCTGGAGAACTACAAGACATGCTGAGGAGGTAATTTAACCATTTGAATCAGCTGTGTTGGATCAAGGACACATCTAAAACCTGCAGGACACCGGCCCTCGAGGCCTAGAGTTGCCCACCCCTGGACTAGGATGTAAACATTTTCATTTTATATTATAAAATGGGACAATTTAACAAGGGTGACGTTTAAGTAAGGGCTAACTTTAGCAAAAGTTAAGCCTTTGGCAAAAGTTAAGCTTTAATTTTTGTGCCCATCATGTAGAACGTGAAAATAAACTGACCTTCTGGTGACATGAAAAAAAATCAAGTGATCGCCAAAGTCATTACTATTCATCCTCTGGGCATCAATTATATCTGGAACCAATTTCATGGCAATTTACCCAACAGTTTAGATATGTTAGCCTTAAACACAGGGGGAAAAAACCATCATTGCCATCCCAAGACATTCTCTGCCAGCATGGATAAAACCTCCAGATGCATCAAATCAAGAACAGGTTCAGCTTGATGATCATAGTTGAAAAGAAAAACCACCTGTTGTCACTCTGCAACAGAGCATCGGTGGTCAGAATCAGCTGTGTGAGTAAGTGACAAGTGACTCATTGCGAAGGCCTAGTCCACTGATGTCTTTTTTTTTTTTTTTTTAAAGCTATGGTCTGCCAATTTACAGCTTCGCTCTGACTGTGACAATAATTGAAAAACTGTGGTTCATAATTAAAGTCAAATATTCCCTTTTACTGGTTTTAATGATTTATACTTATGTTCAAACAGTTCAGACTGAGAATGAGATCATAAAAATTGTTCAGTGGGAAAATGAAAGTTTGGTAAATTATCAATTAACTCCAGGGAGGCCTTGGCTGTGTGTATAAATCTTGGGTTGAAATCACTGCATCGCACACACAAAACTTCATCGCATTTGGAAAAGCCAAGATTACTAAAGTATTCCTTGAGCAAGTTTTTGGTCTAGTCCAATTCTACTGGAAAACAGTCGGAGTGACTAAAGCCCAATAAGCAACAAGTACTCTGCCTTTGATGCTGTATTGGCCGATTTCACAGACGCGGATTAGATGAGTTTGATCCTTACATTGAAGTAGGCTGGAAACGGCTTTAAATCGAGGCACGCTGGTAAATTCGACCCAGGAGGTATTTAGAAACGTATCATCAAACATCATTTGTTTCCTTGTTCCGTGTGTTCTCATAAGACTCTTTTTAAACACTCATATTAACTGCTATTTGAAGCTGGCTCGCCTTGATTTTCTGCAGAGTAAATTGCATTAGGTCTTTGAACAGCTGCATTAACGCTTTTGTACTTCTGTAGCATTAAAATTCGGGAAAGTTAATTACTTTCCAAGTTTCTCTCTCCTAAGCCGAATTCGCGGATAATGAAAATGAGACACGACCAAGCAAATATTACTACAACGCTGCATGAACGGCTGCTGAAGTGAAGGAATAGTTGGTGCTGGTTGTTACAGATTTTACCAACTGAGAGACTTCACGGACGTCGTGCTGCTTTCTTCTTTGATTCTATCTCTGTATCTAGGCCTCACATGTTTTCCGCACAGTCTGGAGCCCCTCCTGTAAGTGAAAGTGTGTCATCTAATGTACGCTGCCAGCAGCCACTGCTCCTGAGCCGTTCTGGGTATTGTGGATTACATAAACCAAACTGACATGCAGTGTGAAAATGGCTTCCAATCAGTGTGTGTGTGTGTTCCTCCTCCTATAGTTTCTTTTGCATCCCTGACAACCGAAGCCTGAGCATCTCCAAAGACTTGCACCGCAGGGAGCCTTGTTTTGTATTATCATTAAAGACACATATGGGGTGTGAGAGAGTGTAGCGCTGCATGTATGCCACACTGGATCAAAAATTAGCTCTACACTGAGTGAACAGACTGCGACAACATACAGCGCTACTGCAGGCGCGTTTGAAATTTTTCAGAAACTCAACAAAAGGGCTATTTTGTACCACTTATTTCAAAGAGAGGTACGCAAAAGATTAGGACAAGACAATGCAAGAGACGGCAGCATCAAAGACTTCTGCAGCTCTTCCTAGGAAGCAGCTGATTGCTGGCATGCCAGCATTTGTCAGAATATGAAGTTTTGGCGAGTTTTCCATCAGCGCGTGTGCGAGAGAAACAAGCTCGTCTCGTGCGTTTTTCCCCTCTCACGTTTATCTTTGAGTTTTAACTTAAAAAGACACACTGGCATAGAAGTACATTTTGTGTTTCAGTGAAAGAGCAACAAGTTGTGTATTGTTAGCATGTCTAATTTAATATAAAAGGTTCCCAAAAAGGGAAAAAAAAAAGTTTGCAAGTAGTGACACAAAGACACAACCCACACACCCTGTAATCGTAAAAAGCCGAGCACCATCAATGACTAATTGAGAGAGACTGCAGGGCAGAGTGTCAACATCTAAGGAAACAGCGACTTGGCACGGGTGCAACATTTTACCATCTCACTCAGCAGCTGGTGATCATTCCAATCAGATATGCTTGGAAAAACTTACCCCCCCATATCTCCCCTTTTCTTCTCTCATTATCCTCCGAGCATCTTGATTTGCGTCTCCAGCAGTTTCGTGTGGATGATAGCCTGTTTTAATCATAGTGGATGTGGATGAGTCACAGCTTAATTGATAAGACAATGGGAGATGGTGAAAATATTTTTCATATGTTTTGTTGAAGTGTTTCCAATGTTAATACACATTTCAAAGACAAAAAAGGCATGTTAGGAAATGATAAATTCACAACAATTAAAAAAATAAATAAAAAAGCAGGCACAATGACATCAAATGTAGTCCATTTATTAGACCTAATAATTATTAAAAGAAAAAAAAAAACAAAAACAATGTATTCATTACATTCTTCAATTATTTAATCACAATATAAGGCCACTGGAGTTAATGACGGCATTATTACAGCAGACATGGTCTTTGAATTCTAGCATTATTATTAGTGCATATTTCCCACATTAGCAAACGGAAGGTCAAAAGACAGTATTTTTTGCATGATATCATACAATAGTGCTGCATGGTCACAATGCAATCATCCACTTTACAGGTTCAAGTGCTAGAACAGATCCCTGGAAAATCTGTATTAATGACATGCATTCGGTTGATATAAAACTCTATATGACCTGCCGCAGAGATATAACCCTAAACTGGCAAAATATCAATTTTATTGCTGCGGCTTGCACCGTAACAAATTAGCATACAAAAATATAACATCACAGTAAAAATGTTTTACTACATAGGGCATGGTTGGAATAACAGATGGCTACAAGGGACGATAAATAACCCTTTTTAATACCGAGAGAATATTTACCCTCCACTCAGGCCAAAGATGTAAACTGATGGAAAATTGAAGAGCTGCCACTTCTTAAGTGTTTAACACATAAAGCATTAGCAATGCATCAAAGGGGCAATTTCACCGATCATGCATGATCTACACTAAAGCCGTGGAACACTAGGAGAAGAAGAGCCTAAGATTGCCGAGGACTATGAATTCCATGCAAGTTGCTTCAAACTTACGAAGGCATAGAGTGCTCTTCTATGGAGAGCAGGTCAACCACTATCACCGTTTTAGCCTTACAACATATACAGTCCTGAGTCAAATTTCCTCCTTTTGTGAAATCGACCACAAGTTTCCTACTGGTCATTTGGTACACTTCACATATTACTTAGCACTGTCCACACAATAATCTACTATGTATAATCTTTAAAAAAAAACCTTCATGGACTACTGTCCATTATTTGTTTTAAATCTACCTTTTTTTCCATCTGACTTGATATGCAATAAATGTGCGATGGTACAAGTTAAAAGCTGCACAGGGCAAAGAAACTGTTAATGCACGTTCAGAGCTGCAGATAGACTCTTGCAGCATCTCATCACTTTAGGCCTGAGTCACACAGACTGAGGAGCTGGTCAGTGAACCACTGGCAACCTCTGGTTGCTAGGACAAAATGTGTACTCCCCAACCACTTGGGAAAAGATTTATGGGAGTAGCTGACTGTCCCTAGGTCAGATTGTTTTCAAAAAGGGTGGTGCACCAAAAACATTCTTGCGATTGTTTTGGTCAGTTTTCACAAAATATACCGACTTGTCTGCAAACACACTGTGTAGTGAAACTTGAAAGATTGTGATGCAAACCAGAGAAAAAGAACGTTTGCCTTCAAAGAAAATGTTTTTCTTTTGCTTTAAAGGTAAACGTTCTCCACGTCTTGTTTGCGTCGCACTCGTCACAGTTTCACAACCACTTGACAAATAGTGTGCGAGTATTACCAACCAAATGGTCGCCAACAGGTCTTTATGCCTGTGTGACTGAGGCCTTACATTCATTCAATTTGGCAACAGAAGGGATCTTGACTGCTCAAGTCACAGCAATGACACTGTATAAAATGTCTTTCTTTTCCTACTCTTTCATATGGTGAGCATACATTCTCAATCAATAACAAAAATCCATTTCAGCACAAACGTCCCCTAACATCAGTTCATAACAGAACTCCTTTCAGACTGATGGGCAAACAGCCTGGGAAGGTTAATGGTGAGAAAAAGGTCGCAAATTGCTTCATTCGATCTCCTCCATTATCTGCTTCTGCTGTCACAAACTCTGCTCTTTATGTCTTACGTTCATAAATCAAACCTAAAGCACACAAGTATACAAGTATTCATGCGAGGAGGATTTGGCTGGCGCGAGTCCAAAAGATAAGACCTCCACTGAACACCTTTGACACACATAGAAAGAAGAGGTGATAAAGAATTTGAAGAGGACCAGAGAATCAATCAGGAAACCATCTGGCATCCCAGCAGCCTGAAGACACCGACAACTGTCTGCTCCTCCACTGTGTTTCCCCTGGACTCCCTGCAGAGCCTGCAGGGCAGCCACACAAGTGACCACAGCGGCGCTTGAGAGGGATCTATAGTTTTCTGATTCTAACAGATGGACACAGAACGAGATCAGGGCAACCCCACAGAGCGATTCATAAGGGAGAACGCTTCCACGTCTGTGCATACGAATTGCCTCAAAATTACACAATAATTAAACTCATCTCTAAAATAAATCATTTAAAAACATAATTGACACCACATGAAGTGAATCCTTAAATTATGGCTATAATTTAGTCTTTTCAAGCTGCATTTCATTAAAGAGCACAAAACAGAATTACATTATGCTGAAAAAAAATTATTTTAAAAGCTAGCAAAACGGTCAAAGCCATTTTTACCTCTGATTCATATTCATACAAAGCACACAAGAACAGAATACATATGGAGTTTCTCCTGTTATCAGTAGTTAGTGATTACATTGAAGAGGTACTAGGTACTTGCACAATGCCTTTTTTTTATTAAGCCCCTGGTACGTAGCAAGGAGTGACAAGCACTTTTAATGTTCTGAAAAGGCTCTCAACTAAATACCTGAAAAATTGTTCCACTTCCTACTCACAAAGAGCCCAATACAAGAAAGGAATGTACAGAAAGGAGATTTAGCCCCCTCTAGAGGATAAGACAAAAATATAAAATAACTCCTCAGGACAAGCTTCTGAATATCACTGCAATTCCAGATGCTAGCTCGTAAGACGGTCAGAGTTTGCTGACAGATTTATGAAGCCGCTGTTTTCTTTCTACATGGATGCACAACTTTCTTTGTGCCTTTGCCTCTTTCTGGGTAAAGCTTTGCATGCAAACTGAACTAAAAGACTGCAACAGCCGTGGAGTAGGTAAATGAAAAACAGCCCCCCAGAAATATTATAGTAATCCCATGTGTAGCTGTGCAAAGCAGCACTAGTTTCCAAACATCTCTTTGATGAGAAAAATCATGCATAGTCCTATAGGCTTGGTTCTCCCAACAAGTGTATATGCACAAGTATTGTAGAAATAAATACAAATAGATTTCACCCAATGAGCAAGAAGTTATAGGAGGTTTAAGTTTGAAAGGAAGCACAACCTCATTTGAGGTCCTTTAAGGTTAATAAAAACATATCCTAGGGTTGGAGCATTACATTTTCTCTTCAAAGAACCACTTCTGGTGGAGGCTATCAGAGCAGGGTTGGAGTGAGGGTGCTGGTGTCCCATTGTCTGTCTTGTCTATTGCCTCAACACACTTCTGGCTGTGGACGTGGTACAAACTCCCATCCTGAAAAATTGGGAAAGTATTTTCAAAATGGCCATTAGCAATACATGTCTAAAGAACAAAGAGCAGATCTGTGATATTACTTTCATTATTCTTTACACATCAAAGTTTTAAGAGCACCAGAGCGTACAGAACGCAGAGAACCTGGCTAGATCGATCTGTACTTTTATTTTTTGCTTCACTTTTCATTTTCCCTCCTTCTACTGCCCAATTCCCCCCTCCTCGAACACTTACCCCACATACCCCCTTTTACATTCATTCCATGTTTTTGGGATCCATTTACATATAGATAGTGTCATGTCCCTACATTCAAATCACACTACCTCCCAGTATTGTGTTTTGAATCCTCAGCTTGCTACTAATAACATATATCACCAGTGTATAAATTTGAATTCAGTGTGTTTTAAAGACAAAAAAATGACATATATTGTTAAAATCCTATGGGAATTTCAGAATTTGTGTTGTACAGTGTGTACTAGTTTCTCTCTGAAGGGATAAAAGATATAGTCGATGGAGCAAGAGAAGCTAAGTGGCTGGTTAAAAGGTCACTGTAAGAGCGAGGAACTATAGAGTCAATAATTTAATTCAGTGTTGGGTGCTCATCTTTTAAAACATTATTGGCAGTTCAAAAAGAAAAATAACTACTAATGAAAAATCAACAAGATGTCACGGAAAATTCAACAAAAAACTATATTTTAGACTTTAATTTTATATTCCACATCTTTTCTCCCAGACAGCAACTCAAAAATTAATGACATGCTGCAATTTCAGGGCCACCACATCACTTCCCGTTTCAACAATATTAGTTAAAATTTGGACTTCGAGATAAACACAGAAACTCACAAGACTAAAATACTTTACACCTTACCTTTCTGAAGATAAATTTCTGGTCTGAAGGTACAGGCTTCCCTCGTTTTCTGCACAGCTGGACAGTCAAGTAGGTACTGATGTTGTCACCCACGATGCATCCAGCAGGTTCCCTTGTGTTGTAACAGATCTCACCATTCACAGAGTATTCGAAGAACTGTAGAAGGAGACAAAACAACTGGGGTCACTGGGTCACTTTATTAGATACACCTGTTAAACTACTTGTTAATGCACATATCTAAACAGCCAAATCGAGACACATAGGTTAATCGAGGTCAAGATGACCTGCAGAAGTTCAATCCGAGCATCAAAATGGGGAAAGAAAGGTGATTTTAGTGACTTTGTTGATGTCAGACAGGCTTGTCTGAATATTTCAGAAACTGCTGATCTACTGGGATTTTCCCACGCAGCTCTCTCTAGGGTTTATAGAGAATGATATGAAAAATAGAAATTATCCAGCGAGCACTAAATCTCTGGATGAAAATGCATTGTTGATGCCAGAGGAGAATGGCCAGACTGCCTGGAGCTGAAGGAAGGCAACCATAAGTCATTACAACAAAGGTATAATACAGAAGAGCATCTCTGAATGCAGAACATGTCAAACCTAGAAGCAGATGAGCTACAGCAGAAGAAAACCACACCGGGAGCGGCTCCTGTCAGCTAAGACCAGGAGACCATGGCTGTAATTCGGAGAGGCTCACCAAAATAAGATAACAGAAGGTCGGAAAAACAGAAATATGAAAGCATGGATCTATCCTGCCTTGGATAAACAATTTAGGCTGTTGGTTGTGGTATAAAAATAGGAGGAAATACTTTTTTGGCCCACTTTGGGCCCCTGGGTACCACCACAGCCTACATGAGTATAGTTTCTGACCATCTTCCTAAAGTCTGCTTTCAGCAGAATAATGTGACATGTTCAAGTTCAAATCATTTCTAGCTGGTTCCTTGAACATGACAGTGAGTTCACTGTACTCAAATGGCCTCCACAGTCACCAGATCTCAATCTCATACAGCACATTTTAGGATGTGCTGGAATGTGAGATTCACATCATGTGCAGTTGACAAATCTGCAGTCTGATGCTGTCATGTCAATATGGAGCAAAATCTCCAAGGAATATTTCCAGCACCTTGTTAAATCTATGCCACAAAAGATTAAGGCAGCTCTGAGAGCAAAAGGCAATCCAATGAAGCATTAGAATGGTGTTCGTAATACAGTGAACACGAGTTTATACGTCTTAATATTCACCACTCTTTTTTTTTTTTTAGCTGGGAAAAATTGCAACCATTTCAGTTAGCCAAAATTCAGTTAGAACAGAAGAATGGCACTGTTAGGGATCTATATTTAGGACAGAGATGGCTTAAGCGTGTGTTTGTGAAAATGTGAAATGGGTCTCTGTAGGATGCCCAGTAGTCTCATAAGGCAGATATCCCCACTTTCTACAATAATAACATCAGTTTGTGTCCACAGAGGTGTTCTGGAATAACAATGCTAAATTTCACAGTGCTTCCTGGATTACTGAATATCACAAAGGAAAAGGCATTGGGAAATGTGCATTCCCTTTGCATCAACAAAGCCATCATATAATTTTGTAGCCTGGAATAACAGATGATATTCATTATTCCCAGGTCTGTAAGAGTACACAACAAAAACCCTTGTAGTCTGAGAGGAAATGGGATGACTATATGTTTAATTTGAAAGAAACTGAGATGCTATTTATATCCATGATTACCTTTGTTTATGATAAATGTAAAACAGGGAGTCGTGAAGAACAGAAGGAGAAGACAGGGAAGGAGATGGAAATTAAATGGAACTGCCAAGGAGATCAAAAGCGACTTCTAATTATCGCTATCAAATGTGCTGGTACACATTAATGCCACTGGATGCAAAAGTTGTAGATAATAGACGGGAACCCAGAAGATTCGCTCTACAAGCAGACAAACACATAAACTACAGTGGTCATGAAACAATCTGATTAACGTTAACTAGTCAGTAATGCCTCCCAAAGGTGTGACAATGATCACCTAATGTTATAAAGTGCTTTACAAAACTAAATAAAACCAGACACCGCCCAATAAACTAAGAATATGGCCAAAGGACCTGAGCAAATCAAAAACATATCACGCATTTCCAAAAGATTTTAAAAACAAAAATCTTTATACACAGATAGTAGAACTATAGGCTCTCATCACAAAAGTCTAATCACCCTTTATTACAAGCTGTGACCTTAGAGAAATCAGCTGGGCTCCACACTCTGATCTAAAGGGTCTAGAAGGCATTTATTAGGTCAATAAATCAGAGATGTATAGCGAAGCTGTTAAAAGGCAAAAGACTGACAAACACAACTGTTACGTCAGTTTTTAAAGCTATATGGGTCCTCTCCATCATTATATATGTGCCAACTGAAGACTATAGAGACAATATTTGTTTGAGGAAAAATAATGTTGAAATAAATGTCCAAATTGTGTTTCTCCAAACATTCTTTTTCTCTTTTCAAATAGCTCAGAGGGCATTCATATTAGATTGATTAATGGTGGTCTGCAAGAGTGCCAGGATTAACTGAACAAGAGTGAACAAATGAGCGCTGAAGCTCACATATAAAAGGGCAAACAGTGTGTTGTGTTTAATTTCAAAAAGCAAGGACAAAAACTAACATTCAATTAAAATCTAGCTGAAAGCTGGGTCAGCAAAGAGAGATGCAGGTGCTTTTTCCCGTGTCACTGGCATTACTTACTTGGTTCTGGCCCATTCCATGACACAGATAGAGGATGACCCTTTGGCCCACCACCACATTCTCATCTGTAGGGTTGTAGTCAAAACAGTAGTTGGTCTTGCCCCGGTTCTTAAGCTAGCAAAAAGCAGTAACAAGATATCCTTAGGTAGTGGTACAACCTAGCTTACAGAAGCTCATAAGGTCTTACTTCGTTCTCACCATTCCAAACATGCCTGGCCGATCTTGTGGGATGTGAATATCGGGATAAATGTTATCCAAGTACCACCTGAAGTTCTTGCAGCGCAACTTCTCTCTGAGCATCCTCCGCTCCGTTACATCCCCAAAGGCCTCCTGGAGACAAACATGGCAAATGACAGTTCAACATGATTATTTTATTTTCACTTTTCTGCCTCAACAAGCTAAAAAAAAATTAAGAAGCACAGAACTGCTCTGCATTGTAGAAAAAAAAAAAAGAATCACCAGTGATATCTCATATTCAAATGAAAATTTTAAGTGAGAGCGCTGACGATGCAGTCACCATCAGACAGCTGCTGTGTCCGATGAAGTATTCATAATATACCAGTGTCCTGAAACGGAATACAATAGCACCATCTATGGTCCATTACTCTATACAAAATGCAATTCATTCCAAACAATAGCACCCCCTCAAACAAACAGAACTTCCAGCAGTCAAACAGGACACATGTGTCAATTTTACAAGAGTCTCTGTGTGTGTGCGCAAACAGTTCGTCCCTGTGTAAACACTGTTATGCATACAAAGTTACACATGTACACATCATGCTGATAAAGACTAGTTAATTAGATTATGACAAAGAACACCGTCTCCACTTTAATGTGCCAGAGAGCATATGCTCACCACACCTTCCCTGCTGGAAGAAAGATTCAGCAGCACTGCAGGATGATGGATGATGGTGGCCTGCCCAAACACAGCTCTAATTGGCTATTCATCAGTCTATTTAGTCAGAAGAAAGATTCCCAAAGGACGCAGTGCTTTGTCAATGGCTAGGACCAGCATGGACTATCAGAACAATGAGGACTTGTCCAGGACACTTACCAGGCTAATAAGACTTAAATTAAGGATCAGTAAAGGTCCTGATGAAATGCAAAGCTAAGGGCAACCAGCCCAGTGACAGTCCAACCTATATGGATGAATAAACGGTCACACGAAACGACCTAAGGGAGCAACTAGGAACCAAGAGCACAGAGGTGCCAATTAGTGAAACAGCAGTGGAAAACAAGAGCTAATGATTCCAGAGGGCTGTACTACAGAGCAAGTTAGCCAGCTTTAACAGGTAACTCCTACAGCAACTTTGTAGCCTGAGGTATGACTTCCAGAGTTCACTGCATAGTAACTAGTATACTCTCTTTAAAAAAAAATAAAAAAAAAATAGCATCAGCTTTCCTAGAAGATCCTGTGAAGCTTGGTGCATCTATAGGAAGATGGCCCTTTGGATTTCTCTGCGAACATCAATGAGAATTACAAATGTTCAGTGTCGGGAACTTAATTCCTTGAGTCTTTTCTATCCTGTTAGGATGAAGCAATTTCAAAGTCAGTCCATTGTTTGCTAGGCCTCTATATAGCAAAATACATTAAATCCTAAAACAGACAGTGTTAAATCCTGGTAGATTACTTTCTGACCTCATGGGAGAGTTGAAGCTGAAAGATTAAGGCTAAATTTGTCGTACATGTTATAAAAATACAGCTAAGCGACACATTTAGTTTGCAGAATACACAACTGTAATTACAGTCAGCATATTCATGCCTTATTAATGAGGCAGTGATTAATAAGCCTATTAACTTTCAGTCTGCATTTTCCTTTTTTTTTTTGCCAGCTGTCCTTTTTGGCTTTGGCTGCAGCATTTGTATTGCTGCTAGCCTAAAGTGTATTTCTACATTTCTCATATTTATCTTTTTTTAGTTATATTTAGGTTATATTTGCTCTTTTTTGTGAAAAATACACATCTCTAGACCTGTTGTTGTTTGCAACTGATCTCTAGCAAGCTCATAACTTAAACTAAAACTTAACGACATGAATTGATATCTTAATTACGATTGCAGTACCCGGATTTTCCCCTCAATCATCCAGTGTTAATAAAGAGTATGCCTTCAGTCGAGTACAGTTCTCAGTCATTCCTTTGCCCGAGTCATCCTGCACCATTTCATATGTAGATTATTTAGGTTTTATGGTGCCTTGTTACTAATTAACAAGCTATAAAAATAGCTAACATGGACTGGCACGTAACCCCTCTTGACAGCCACAGTGACCTGTCCTTTTGCAAATCCTAAACGACTTCCAGATCTCACTGCCTACTGACTGTTTTTTCTTTTTTTTGGTTTGATTTAGGGATTTCTTGTTTTGTCTGGGAGCTTTGGAGTGAAAGTGTCACAGGCTGTCAGAATGTCATGTTTTTTTTTTTTTTAAAGTAACCATGAATGTATTAGTCTAAGGTTGTTTGGTTCATAATCTACAAAGCAGGGCTGCAATGACTCGAGCAATTCGAGCTTATTTCTGTAATCACCAGAAGAACCCTTACTGGGAAAAAGATGGCGGAATTCCTTCAAACCACATTCAACAAGCTCCAGTGTGAAGATAAGAGAACTTTGTAGCTGTTCCCATACACTCCTGCTTGTTTTACACAGCAACAATCTACAGTTAAGCTACGGAAGCTAAAATTAAATATACAGATGAACTGTTAATTTCATCTGATATGATGTTTAAATTACGCAGATTGCTGAAGGCTGACGGCAGCTGGCCCACCTTCTATCGCAGTGACAGCTCTAATGGGAGCTGCTACTTCTGCAACAAGCAGGAGTGAATTTATAGAGGGGCACGGGGGGCCTTCGTGCCTTTATTTTTCAGATTTAAAAAGAATATAACAATATTATATTAATATTGATATATTAAGTTAGTGATTTATATATTGATGTATTAATTAAATTGTATTCATATTTTAAAATAAAAACAATCATACACGCCCCCCTGGGTAAGCTATGCCATTAATGGGAAAAGGCAGACTACAGAATATAAACAGGCACAGTACATTCATCCGGGAGACTAATATAACTTTGTACCAAGCAAAATTCTAAAACTGTTTATAGATATAAACCTTATCTAGTATTGTTATTTTACACTTGTTACATTTAAATCCACTCATATTTGGGGGGGAGGGGGGTTCATCCCCAAGTGTGTATAAACACATGTTCAGCTGTAAATCAAACAGCTGCAAAAGCAGTGCTCGTTTGGAGGGCATGGTGTAGTTTTTTTTTTTTGGCAAGGCTACCTTGTTTCAGGGAGATGAGTGCTACCTGATCTGTGCTTAGAGAGCTTTTCCTGTTAACTACACTATCACTCACGCACACATACACACAAAATCAGGGCACCCCCATGGGTCAGCACTGCTCTCACCGTGTCAAGGACAGGTGGGTGACACCCGTTGGCACCAAGTAGCACAGAAAGGTGGTAATCGCACACCGGAATGCCCTGACCCCTGTCACCTTGGGTGTCTGCTGCTCATATATCCCCTGTGTCACTTAATCAGGTGAGCTTTTACAGTGTGTGTGTGTGTGTGTGTGTGGTTTGGGAGAAGACAGTATTTTTGTTATTGTTTTGCGTGCGTACTGAGAGTGAGTTCACTGGTGAAATTAAGGGGTTAACGAGACAGTGCTGTGGTGAATGCAGCTATTTAAAAAATAAAGAAATAAATATTCTGCCTTCACATTCACATCATCTGCACACACTCACCAGGCGTGCGTGGGGATTACGATGGTAGTAGACCTCCTTGTATTCATCCATCCAGACCTCAGCTGCTCTCACGCTGTTTGCCAACGCTTTGCTCCGTGAGTAAGGTGCCTTTTTAGGGAAGACATGACCCACGTGGGAGCATGGGTGGACCTCCAGGCTGCCCCCACACTGCCAAATCTAAGACACATCAATAACAACACCACGAGGATTTGGTTAGCCTCTCAGCCATGATTCAATCAGGAAACAAAGCACGGTCTTGTTGCGGAGGAGCTTGGGAACAGAAAAGCTAGCCTGTTGTTGGAAAACATTTTTGGTTTCTTCCCTTTGGGAAATTACAGTTATTGTAGGGAAGGGATGTTCAAATTCTTTGCTGTAATTAAAGTATTAAGCTCTTTGGCCTGCTTTCACTCCATGTTTAGTTTTATTTTCATTGCAGATTCCACATAAATTGAGCAGCTGTCATATGGTTCAACAAATCTAAAGCAGACACTCCTGCCTTTTCAGTGGCGTGCACTGTAAATTGGGCCGTAATCGCAAAAGCAATGCAAACTTAATGTCAATTTGGACATAACATGTGCTTTACCTATGTTATCATTGCATAAATAATCCTGTATAAGTCCATAAAAACACACAGTTCTTACCCTGAAAGAGAATTCCAGGTTCTCTCCTCCCCACACCTCCATTCCTGTGTCATATGTTCCCAAATAATGGAAGAAGTTCTTCCTCACAGCAAACAGACCACCTGCCATAGTAGGAGACCTCAAGACACCAAAAAATAAAAATAAAATTACAGGATAACGAAGCTCCATCTTATTTGAGACAGATGTAATTATCTCAGTATCAAGGGAAAAGTATGATATGGAAGCAGTGTAGTTTCTGTATAGTGTAGCTGCCACACTCAAAGTTACATTTCCAAATATTCATATGGGATTTTTTCTATTCTTGGGTAATAAAGAGTCCTTAAAACACACCTGATGACATCTACGGGTGAACGTCTGCGTTTCTGTTCGTAGTCGGGGATGGCATGCCAGGTAAAGACCAACCGCCAATCAAACCCCCCGATTTGCGGTTCCCCAGCATTGCCTAAATACTGGAAGGTGTTCCAGTCTATCACGTCGATGACCGGGCACACCACGGCCGTCGGCTCCTCTTTGATCCTTGTGGAGAAAAAAGGAACGGAGAAAAAGGCGAATGTTAGGCGAAAGAAAGCCAATTGTTCATCTATAAAAGTCTCTGTACAAATGTTGGTGCTGCCCTTGCTTGAAAGACTGGAGCATCGAGACAGTAAGTCAGACACAGCTACACAACAGTGCTCCTGCAGCTGGCTGATAAAGACTCAGAGCTTCCCACTCTGTGACAGCTGGACTAAAAGACAGCCTTTCTAAAGGCCGCACTTTGACAAAATAATCAAGGAGAGAAGGCATTTCTTTTTTTCCCTGGCGAGCGCTCTCTCACCTGTGGAGCACGGGCTCTAACCAGCCGTCGTGACACTCGCAATGACAATCCAGGAAGGTCAGAACCTCGCCTGTGGTGATGGATGCGCCGAGCAACCGGGCCCGCACCAGCCCCTCCCTCTTTGTGGCCCGAATCAGACGCACCTTATTCAAACCTGAGACGTACTTGTCCAGTGGCTCCTTGAGATGAGCTTTCAGAAATTAAACAGATGAGCAGATAAACCAAAATAAACAATCTGATTTGTCTGTATATTAAGAGTTGTTTCTCAAAATCACAACAAGTACAAAACCAGAGAAAAATCTATCAGCTACAAATGGAAATCAATAAAGTTTATTCTTATAGGTCCGTTTTTTTTAATCGGTTCTTGATCAGCATTCCATGTGAGGGGATAAAAAGCAAGCACAGACAGACAATCGTTTTGTTATCTCCGAGTCCAATCGCATTGTAAAATCTGAGAGAGGACAATGCTGGCGTGTGACTCAGGTGTCAGAAGCGTCACAGCGCAACGTGAGACTGTTAGAAAAACAAGTCAGCATTGATAAAAGAAGGTGATAAGATATCTGGCATACATTTCCAATGCATTTAGAACAGGCTCCTAATTCCCACCTCTAGAGGAAAGAGTGTTAAACTGTTTGATACACATTTGCCATATTCACTGGAAAATGGTGAGCTTTCTCTGAAGCAGGTAAACAAGACACACCCACCAGTCTTTTTAGGATAGAATTACTTCCTTTTATGCTCTCAGCCAAATACGCATTAATCCAAAAGGCGAAAGTTACACCATTCTTTGATTTACTCAAGTTCAACACTTAGTAAATAAATATAACCACGAGCAGATGTTAGGGTTGAGGGAGAGGCAGGGATTGCTTCATTTATACATTCATGATCGAAAACACTTTAGAAGCATTAAATGTTTCTTAACTCTTACAAAACAAAAACAAAAACAAGAAAACCCAACAAAAATAAACAGTGCATATATTATATTGTTTCCTGTTATCATAGGTTTATTTAAATATACTTACAGATGATGTAAAAATAAAAAAAATAAAATAAAAAAAAGGCCAGAAATATAACACTGATACATCAGATTTCACTATATCTATATCTTAGTTTATGGCTGCAGCTACTGATTGTTTTAGTAATTAAGCATTCTGCTGATTAATCAACTGATTGATAAGAAGCACCTTTTTCTTACTAATGAGCAATAACAATTACTCAAAAGAGAAAAAATAAAACTCTTTTAAAATGAACTGCTCATTGCTTTTATTACAAATGGAAACCAATATTTTTAATAATTGAACTTCATACAACATCTGTCAAAACACTAAACCCTTTCATTGTGTTTATGCGCCATATTTAAGTCATATTAGTTAAAGAAAACCTATTCATTAATGCAAAAATAAATAATCACAAATACAGAAATGTCAAATAAAAAAGGTTTACATGTCACCTAAACTAAACTAAGGCAGAAATCAGTCTTTACTCTGTCTTCTTGGAAACCTTTCTTACATTAATAAGTGGCAAAAAAACCAAACAGTTTGGACAGTATTGTACTGTACTGGGTGAGGTAGATTTGATGTGTGTTTGTGTGTATGTGCTTTTTGCTCATGTGCATGAGCGTGTATGTGTATGTAAGCCCATGTTGGCTGCAATGAAGAAAAGCAAGCATATCAACAATCAACGAACTGCTTTGACAATGAGCTACTATTAATTATTTCTTAAAATGTTAATATACTTTCTTACACACACACACACACACACTCATTCACTAGCACACCTAAACACACAGAAACACACCCGCCTGCACAAAAAAAGAGAACATGAGCACACACCAATCATCCAGGAGATACTATATTACTTTTTTTGCCAAGAATTTAAGTAAGAAAGCTTTCCAACACAGATTGAAGGTTGCTGCATGTATACCTTCTTTTCATTTATTTTTGCATTAGAAATGCATAAAATGTTTTCCTCAAAAGCAATATCAGTTTAATACGGGACATAAACACAATGAAAGGGTTTAGTTTGTTTTGGTTTTCTTTGTTTTACAGATTTTCTTTAAGTTGAAGCTTGTTGAACAGGTTTGATTAAGGACTTCCACCAGCTTTTTTCCAGCGAAGGTTTTATTTGTGGTTAGAGCAAGGCTTTGTGTGTACACAGACTCCGCCTCCAAGTTGAACTACTAACATTATGATAATTCAGGCTATATAGTTGTGGATTAAACTAAAAATCAAAGCACAAAAATTTGCATCCAGTATTTTTTTTATAATTCGATGAGCATATTTTCCAGTATCTCTGTTTGACTTGCCTAACTGATAACATGTCAGTATATCCTCCTCCACCCATCTAACTGCTACCTGTCTGTGTGCACCTGTAACTGCTCCTCTGTCCTTCTTGACTGTCAGCCTGCCACCATTCCTGCCCACTGCCTGTCCATCAGTCTGTCTGTGCCTCTACCTTTGTCACTGTAGTCATCCACCAGCACCACCTCTTTCAGCAGGATGTCAGGGGATGTCTCCAGCACACTGTGGACAGTCCTCAGCAAGGTGGACCAGGCCTCGTTGTAGAAAGCAATCACCACAGAGGTCGTGGGCAAGGACCTGTAGTCATACTTAAGCTCTTTGCAGCTGGAGAGAGAGGACATTTGGTTGTTAGAATGCAGACTGAAAAAGGTGGAGGTGAGGCTGGGTGACTTGAATGACTGTACAATGAGAGCTGGCTGTGTAAAGCTGGATCATGGTCAACCTTCATACATTTAAGATTTGTTGACCAATAGAAGTAAACACAGAGCATTTATTATTCCATCTTAACAGCAGATGACTCAGTTTACGACACGTCCTCTGAGGTATTTACTGAGCCGTGTAATAGTGTTGCTGGGACATCCAAACTGCAAAGGCTCCCCGTAAACTTTAGATCTGGGCTTTAACATTGCTAACAATAGACAACAGGTTACTTACAGTGGGTTCCATATCTCTGGCAGCCTGCGGTGCAGTGATATTTTATCACTGACATAAGTGTTAATCTGGTGCGCTTTGATACTTTCCTCTTCTTTTCTTTTCTCCTCCTCGTTCAGATTTAGTTTCACGGCTCTGCCCATTTCTCCCAGGGCTTTTAAATCCAAGGGGGGCTTCTCGTTGACTGGCTTCTTCAGGAGCTCATACTCTTCCTCTCCTGTGACTTCCCGTCGGTTCGTCACGCTCACTTCCCCCGATTTGCGTTTGAAAAATATAACATATCCCAGCAAAATGGCACCAGATATTAAAATAAGTAACCTGGGCCGTTTCCTCCTTCCGTATGCAGCCATCGTTTCGTTTCTTTCCAAGGCGCAAAGTTGGAGGCTCTCATGCCCCGAGGAGCTGTACTCTGCTGCAACCTTTGCTGTCCAAGTTGGTTTTGCTAGACTCCACAGCCGCGTCACCTTTCCGTTTGACTACTTCCAAGTTTCTCCTCCATAGTTCAGGCAAAGTGTAACTCTATCTACGTATAGAGTCCCCAAACTGGGTGAGTCTTCTCACTCATACGGAGGACGGTGGTCACTCCTCCTCGACTCCGTTACCCTGCGTGCTGCTAGAGTGAAGAGGGAAAGGATTAACTAACTCGGATTAGATTAGCTAACAAGTATCTCTTCGGATTAGTTAGCTAACTAACTGCTGGAGGAAAAGAAAACTAGGTCAAATCAAAAGCCTTGTGTGCTGTTTCTTTCAGTTCACTCACTGAGAAAGTCAAATATTATAATTAAAAAGATTATTTTTTCGTTCTCAGTCAAGTCTTTATGAATATAGTTTGTGTCCAACCGGTTCACCAAGTGCTGTCGAGGAACCAGGATTAACGACATTTACGTGAACAGCAGTAGAAGTTCAAGTCAACTTTTAGTAGCAGAATTAGCAACTATGTTTCCGGTTATCAAATTAAAACTCCGTTCCCTGGCTTTCAAACTACCCCGGAATAACACCACGTAAAATACTGCACAGTTATCATTATTATTATTATATTTATTTTAATTTTGTTCGAAGACTTCAAAAAGGCGTGAAATGGCTGCCAGGGGTAGACCAGCGTGTATAAGTGAAATAAGTCACTTCCGCTTTCAATTTTTTTTATTCATAAAAGATTGGTTTAAATTGAAAACATAAGGCTGCGTAGTATTTCTGCTAATTTCTCAGTTTTCAAGTTTGTTGGGCACCACTGCTTCATATTATGCCACAAAGCGTTGCAATAGTTTGTAGGCTTTTAATTTGAAAGCCTGAAAAAAATGAAGTTGAGTTATTTATGTTATTTGTTATGAGACATTTTAAGACCAATATCTTCTGCAGTCCATTGATTAAAATTATAATATTAATAATAACATTTTAAAAAGAGTTTCCTTCAGCTGTGATGACATTTTTTCAGCACTACGGTGACCCTGGCAAACCCAGACTCAGCTTCAAAATCGTTTATCTCTGCGTTCTCATTCATACGAGGCCCCTTGTCACTCATATGAAACCGATATGAAAACTCTTGACACGAAAGATGAAATCTGACACAAAATGTATGTTTAAGCAAATTAAAATGCTAAATAATTAAGGCGATCTTTCGAGGCGAGAAGGTAATTTGAGTGGCGCACTGTTTGATCGAGTACCCATATTGTGAAAACCACAAAGAGACACGGGAAGGTAACAAGTCACCCGGAGTGTTGTAATATACCACGGTAGACTGCCCTTGTCGTGTCTGTCAGAGACTCAACATTCATGTGAGTGCATGAATGAGGGCGTTCTCATTTAGGAAGAGATGATGGATAACATTTTCCATGCAATAGATAGCCTACTGTAATAGGTGCAAATATTAAAAAGGAAATTAAAACAATTATTAGTTGCACCTTTGGGCTGACTTGAACAGAGGTTCCTGTAATGTGACTGGGATTAGCTCTGACCTCACCATAACTGGTCCAACTTGACTGTATTGTTGATCACCCAGTAACCTCTAGGCTATTTAATCATATGCATAGTGTATTTGTGTTTTACTAGGTAGGGGCAGGAGAGACACCGGGGAAACTTGGGCCTTCACTATGTGTAGCATTATATACATTTCTACTTTCTAAATTTTGCAGTGATGGTAAATGGCATGATTCTTAGATATCACTTTCCTACTCTCCTTGAGCACTCATAGCGTTTTATACGACTTCAACCAAGCACTTTTTTGCTTTCTATCTAACATTCCCGCACAGTCATACTCCAGTGAACACATCTGAGAACAAAATGTTGAGGTTCAGTATCTCATTCAAGGATAATTAGGACTGGATGAATCAAACCACCAACCTTCCTGAGCTACAGCCACCCCATGTGATATCATGTGAGGCATCTTCTTAGCGTGGTGTGTTCCTATAGGACCGGTGTGGATGGTGTGCTATCCTCAGGCATCCTGGCTTCCTTCTCCCCCTAGGCTACTTTTAATGATCCCACATTTAAAAAAAAAAAAACATTTACTGAATAAAGTTTGTCATTTCTTCTGCACTTTTTGTTGTCACACCTTGTTTTCAGGTCTATGACAGATCATTAATTATTACACTATTCATAAAATTCTAGTAGGGTGTATCTTGGGAATGTATCAATCATTAAAGCATAGGAGTAACTGAGCTCGTTTTCATTCAGTACATTAGAATACAATAGGAACAACAACGTGAAAACAAACTGCATATTGTTCCAGTAACACAGCTTATATCATGCAAGATCTGTTCAGTTGAACCACACCCTTGTCAGCCTTTCACCGACACATCTTGTCATGAAAGCCAAGTGACACAAATGCCTGTGGACCTGTGGATGAAAAAACAACATAGGAACCATGACTGAGTTTTTCTAATGACTAATGCATTTTAAAAAGAAAAGAAAACACAGCACCCAGCTGTCACTGAACCACTAAAAGTTACCTCTCTTTTTTTCCTATGTATGTGTGAAGTATCTTTTTTGGATCCTATAGCTTTATTGTGCATATTGTGTTACCTCGTGAAAGGAGCATTCTGTTATTTTATTTTTTTGACTTTTTGTTTGCTTTTTTTTTTTTTTTAAATTACCAC
>VUQG01016881.1:0-16807 GCA_015106755.1 Etia nguti
GGGAGAAGAGGGTTGCATTGACAATCCAACACAATGGGCAGCACATTGAACACATTTTATAAGTGGTCAGAAACTTGTAAATAACTCATGAAAGAATAAAGTTACGTTGAAACCAAGCACACCATTGTTTTTCTTGTGACATTACCAATAAGTTTGATGTGTCACATGGCCCTCTTCCTATTGAAAAAACAAAAGTTGTATCCAAGATGGCCGACTTCTAAATGGCCACCATGGTCACCACCCATCTTGAGGAGTTTGCCCCCTCACATATACTAATGTGCCACAAACAGGACTTTAATATCACCAACCATTCCCATGTTATTACGGTGTATCCATATAAATGGCCCACCCTGTACATTCAAATGTTGTGTAAAAATCTAGGCTCATCAGACCGGGCTATATTCTATTGTGTATATTTTATTCTATTCTATCCTGTAATTATGTTGAGCAGATACATACTACACCAGATTCAAAGTTGAATGTGTTCAGAGAGACCTTTCTGTATTCATTAGATGTAATGAGTGGTTATTGGAGTTCCTGCCCAGCCCAAAGATATAAGGCCATTCTCCTCTGACAACTGGTATCAACAAGGTATTTTCTCCCAGAGAACTGCAACTCACTGGATATAGGCTCAGAACACAGACAACACAACGTTCATATAGAGAAGGGTTGTTAATGACAAAAGCTGTACAGGTAAAGATGAGCCTGAGGCTGCTGTGGGGCCATTTCTAGACTCCTTGTTCCAGTTCATATGTAATAATGGGATGGTTTCTATAGGTTTAGGCACAGTAATCACTGTAGGAATTAACATATTCATATTCATTCTTAATAAAAGCAGCGAAGTTACACATCGACACACAAACATACACACAAAGACTTTAAACACTTTAAATTTTCCAGCTTTTCAGTGTGACAAATACTTAACATAACCTTACTATAAACAATACCTTTTGAGTAGTTACTGCAAAAACATGATGGAGGCAATCAATGGGTAAATGTAATATCTGTTAAAACATGTAAATATGAGCATTTCTGCAAAGAAAAAGGTCCTCACTAGACGAGGAGCCTCATTTCATGTTTTTAGGCTGTTTGGCCTAATGACATCAAACAGTTGTTAGGCCTAATGTTCATGCTGCTGGGGTACTATGAGGTCAATGAAGTTCTATCATAAAAGTACACAAGAAAATTATATTAGAAAAAAACAATTCAACACTATAGCACATAACTGAAAAACTAATCCAAGCACAATCAGAAAAGACACTTATGAAGGAAAATGTAACTTCTGAGAAAACCACATCAAATTGTAAAACTGTAAAACATGGAGACAGAAAGAGAGAGCACCAGGACACATCTAACAAAAGCTACTATAACTGTGAGTGTCGGATGGCCACCCTGCATATGTGTGTTTGTTTTCATTCATGATACTTACCTTCATGCCCTGCTTAGAGCTGTCCAGTTGGATTGCACAGATTTGCCACTTCCACAAAGGTTCAGCCCATTTACTCCCTTTTTATGGGCCAGAAAGGAAGTAGTCAGAATTGACCGTGGCTGACAGAGAATTTCAGGGTGTTGGCGACGAAAGAGGATCTCTAGGGTGCCAAGATCCAAGCCTCCTGAGGGTCTTCGTCACCATCGCGTGGGCCCTTGAAGGTCTATATCTCCATTGTCTGCCTCCAATGCTTTTCACAAATGTGAGGCTAGTCTAACCCGTGGACTCACTGAGTGGGACAAATAATGCCGGGTTTAGGCCGTGATCCACTGCTTTCTTTTTGGCTTTTTCCACCCTGAGTTGTGGCTTTCTTATGGAAAGTGAGTAAACGGGCCGAACCTGTCTGGAAGTACCAAATCTGTGCAATCCACTGGACAGCTCCAGGCAGGGTGGCCACTCGACTGTTCCAACACTACTATTGGAAACAGTGCTCATATGTTCTGTGCCTTTTGATACTCTGCTACTGCTGACAAGTCTTTTCATATTCATGAATCATTAAAAAACAGAACAGTTTATATTGTACATTTTAAATGAATGACCAACACGTCTCTCTGAAAAAGGTTACAAGCAACCCAAGTTTAATATTAATATATTACCTAACGCTGTTTGTAGAAAATGTCATACTTTTAAGTAATAATACTGTTAAGTATTACTATAGGTTTCAACACTTAACACACATCAGACTACAAAGTGAGAAAAAAATAAATAAATGTGGCTCACCAATTTGAGAGCTTTTCGTCTAAGCTCCCACTCATTCCACTCATATGACTTGACAATGTTTTTCTCCACAGGGTGAATTTCAGTCTGAGTGCCACACTCACATTTTATAACGGGCTTCACCGGTAAACCCTTTGTTGGCTGGATCTGCCAAACCAAAAGTCAAAATCAGTTACTACCAACAGACTGTCCAAACATAAGAAAGTTTTAAAATCTCCTGTGGATTTCATTAAATGTTTTTAAAATGTGTGTCATTGCTATTAGAAAGTTACCCGTGAGAGTCTGCTCACTTCAGAGTATGGACTAATACAGGAAAACTGTTGATGGAGTTTGAGGAGCTGTATGAGCTCAGGGGAGTATTTGGCTTTTTCTGCAACCTCTGAAACAAAGCCGTCTGGACTAAGGGCAAATTTCATGGCAGCTTCTTTAGAGGTAAAAACATAGAGCTTCTCCTTGTGTTTCAGGACTCCGATGTATGGATTACCTGCAAGAGATAAATATTAATGTAATATTGGTCTACAACCTCCCTTTGATCTACTCTATGTTCATTTAACCCTTTCATGCATGAATAATGACAACCTCAATCAGGCATGAAAAGATGAATAAAAATACTTAAGAAAAAAATCCTGATTGAGGTTGTCATAATTCATGCATGACAGGGTTAAATAACAATAATTACAATGAAACACGTCATACATCTATAGTAACATTAAACGACCATTGGGTGGCAGGGTATGGAGTGACACATCAGTGTCCAATGTAGTGGTTTATGTGCAAGTATACCATCAAAACTGACACAAATACAAGAAAACAGCCTATGAATAGCTGTCCACTGTAGTGACCACTATGTGTGAAAGGGTTAATTTGAAGTCAGTGACACAAACCTTCCCCTGATCCACCCAACAGAGTAGGAGAGTGAATGTTAGACAAGGTGCTTAAGTATAGAAAAAAGTGCTTGTATGAAGCCTATGTGATTGGGTGAATGAACCCTAACCGCTTTGAGTGCCCTGTTAACTAACCGATCAATGTGTCTAATTACATAGGTGAGACGTTTCACTAAGAAAAACACTCATATTAGCCTTATCATCAAAGGCTTTTATTGGCTAACAGTCCTAATACTTGGATCAAGGTGGAGCCACGCTCCTCCAACATAAGAGGGAAGGATGCTGCATCAAAATCAGTGAATTCAGGTGTTCCAATCACTTTCATGGCCACACATGCATAAAATCAAGTACCTAGGCATGCAGACTGCTTCTACAAACATTGAAAGAATGGGTTGCTCTCAGGAGCTCAGTGAAATCAAGTGATAGGTAGTACTGTGATAGAATAAAACATTTCAGGTTAATAATAAGGTTAGTGAAATAATTCTGTAGGAGAGGGACCTGAAGCTGTGCCACTGTACTTAAAACTATTGGTAATCCCCAATAGTAAATGCTTTCCAATAACATCATAGTGGCAACGATCACAGCGATGCCTGCTTACTTGATGGACAGATTTACTCAAGTTGTCTGCTGCTAATCTTAGTATATCACCTTTGTGATTCATTTTAATACTCTGGTTCGAAAAATTCAGGGCTGTGAAAGGGACAGTCCAAATGCAAATACAGGTGCATGTCCGGCAAATAAGTGTCAACCTAATACTGCAGTATTTTTTTATTTAGTTAGTCATAGTTGCAAAAACTTGATGTGGTGACAGGAGAGAATTAACACGTCATTAGCATTCAGCCTATTCTTAATGAGCGGCCATGCAAACAGCGCTCCCAGCCCCCACAGACTACTACAAATGATCAACAACTGATACCATGTCTATACTGTTTCTGTGCAAACAAAGCAGTATCATCATATGAACCCCTCAACTGAAATGTAGGGAATAAACCATGCAAAAATGTATGGGAAACTGCAGGAACTGATGAATAAATAAATGAATACTTGAATAACACGATTTGTAAAATATATTACGTAGATTGTAGGGATTGCATCCTTTTAAAATACAGCAAATTCAACAAATCTGTGGTAAATAGCTGCAGTAAATTAAAGGCCAAAAACAAGTTTTACAGACAGGTAAGAGAGTCCAGACTATCATCAGTATTACACACATTAGGTGACCATTCAAACAGCTCTCCGACCACCCACAGAAGGCCAATGACTTCCAAACCCCGGCCCAAATATCACTCCCTTTGTCCGGCTGTAGTTTTAACACACGTACACAGTCCTCTTTGCGGGAATTAATGACAGAAAGCATTTACAAAACATCCTCTTTTTTTGTATTTTACTTTTCACATTTTAGTGCTTCTTGTTCAGCTGCCACTCATCATTTGCATTACATTGAAACTATCGTCACCTCTTAATAATGAAATAAGAAGTCTTGTGGCTTATTTTGACAGGTTTGTGACATATGACTGGTAGAAAGTGGCCAATCTGAAGATGCACCTGTTAATTATTTTTGATGTATGAGTTGCTTTGACAGCTCAAACTGACCAAAGCTGTAGAAGCAACTGCTCTTGAAGTCATAAAATTGTCAAGTAGGATTAATTGTTTCTTACTGTAAGGCTGGCATAACAGCCATTTTTCCTGATCCTATGAGCTGACCTCGGCCATTAACCTGTCAAAATGAGCTATAAAGATGATGGACGATAAGGTCTGGGAAGAATGGCCCTTGGATATGAATAGTTCTCAGTAGGTGAATGCTGCTCCATATAATTAGTTTGCAAGTGAATGAATATCACTGTGTGTGTCATGAAACGGGCCATGAGACAGGCAGAGTATGGTATGTTTTGCTCCATCCATCCATCCATCCAGTCTCTTCCTACACCCTGGACAGGTCACCAAGGCTAACACAGACCTTTCAATTGGCAATTTAGGATCACCAATTTACCTGACCCCACTAACTGCATGGCTGTGGACTGTTGGAGGAAGCCGGAGTTCCCGGAGAGAACCTGTGCAAACACAGGCAGAACATGTCTTCTTGGATACTTGGATCTTGGATTCTTTGCCATATTAGCATATAACTGTCAGCCTTGCAAAAAAACAAATCTGAAGGAGTTATTGAAGCACCAAACAGCAACATATTATCTAGCTAGTCAAATCAAATACCTTATTAAACCTGGTTCAATGAACCTAAATCTGATTCATTCTAGTTACAAACTTGAACAAGCATTATGCCAAGACATACTTTTATCAAACCTCCATTTACCAGCCAGACTATTAAGACACATCACTGTATATATGTCATAGCATCAACTCTGTCAGCATGACTGAACACCAGCTCAGCAGCTTCGCCCTCTTTTCACTCACCAGTTTGGAATAATCCAGACTTCACAATCAACAATAATACATTGTACTTCATGTCTTGGAAAATCAAAGGCACTACACATTCTTAGCTAGAGCTTCTAAAAGTTGTCTCACACACAGCTGACTGCATTCCATTTTTGAATTGTATAATATAACAATTTAATTACAATACTAGCCTAAATTCTGGATGGATGGGATCAGGAAGGTAGTATAATTATAGCTATGAAGAGGCTTTCGTCACCTCCTTTGTGGGCATTCAGAGAACAACTTCATAATTCCATGCAACTTCATGGGTTTTGTTTTTTTTTTAAGAAAGCTGACATCTTTACCCACACACCTAAATTTGTTGAACCTAAGCTAAAAACCATCACACTGGAATTGTACCTGGAAGTAGAAGGCCATCTCTGTTTACAAGTGTGTAGCCACAGAATCCATTATACTGTAGGGGCATTTCCTCAAAATTGACTGTTGTTTCAGGAAAAAGCCATTCCTGTGTCTTCAGGGGAGCTGGATCAATGCAGTTATCTGGAAGACAAAATTAACCACAACCACATTTAAGACTGGCTCTCACAAAAGCATGGATCTTCATTTGTCTTTTTTGTAACTCTTGCGGAAAATGCAGTTTTGTTTCTGTGGATGACTATAGCCATACCTGAAGACTCAAGCATTCTCTGCTTGTCTGTCTTCACCTCTGAGTCCTCCAAGAGACTTTCTAGATAAGCTTCAGAGAAAATCTTGGCCTGGGAGGCAGAGAAGGGCTGGAGTCTGAGCATGATTTTATTGAGCATGTTCAGGAACTCACCCTCATCCCAAAGTTCAAACCATAACTTTGACAGCATCTTGAATAATGGCTGAAAAAGAATGAGGAATGACAAAATAACGACTCTAGATACAGACAAATATAAGGATGAAGGAGAAAAAAAATCTTTGTACACACTTCCATCTATTCCTTCAGATGAAATATAACAAGACATTAACAGCAACAACTTAAGAACACTTCAAAACAATCAAAGCAACTTACAAAAACTGTTGCAGCTGGTACTGCTGTTTTTGACTGCACAGTTTCTTTTAGCAGCTTCATCTGTGATGAGACTTCACTCAGCAGGATTTCAACATGCTTAGCACATGAATTAGCATCAGCCTGGTAGTAGAGGAAAATTAATATTTCACTAAATATTTTAATATAAAAATAAAATTCACCTTAAATAAGATGTAAATAGCCTAAAATACCCAGTGGATGTCTCTGGTCCAGCTGGTTCATCTTTCAGACTCTGTGCTACATATCAAATAATAGCAGTGGGCCTACACAAAACATTGTGCATAAACCAGATCAAATATTGTGATTCATCAGTACTTGTACCTCAATTTGTTCATATCCTATTTATTTTTTAAATTCCCCTGTAGCTTGAAGGTCTTTATCCTTCAAGCTCGGCCTGGGAGCCTGAGGGTCCTGCGCAGTATCTTGGCTGTTCCTAGGACTGCGCTCTTCTGGACAGAGATCTCCGATGTTGTTCCCGAGATCTGCTGGATCCGTTCGCCTAGCTTGGGAGTTACTGCACCGAGCCCTCCGATTACCACTGGGACCACTGTTACTTTCACCCTTAACATCTTCTCGAGCTCTTCTCTGAGCCCTTGGTACTTCTCCGGCTTTACGTGGGGGTGGGGGGGTAATGTAGATAGAACATGATGTGCAAAGTGATTCTACTGAATCCAGTGTGCAAAGTTATTGTAGCCTAATTAAGTGTGTTATTGTAACACACTAACTGAGCAGTGAGCAGGGTGAGGGTGAGTAGTCCGACAGCCTGGGGAAAAGAAACTGTTCTTGTCTAGAAAGTCAAAAAAAGTTTATGTCCGGGGTATAAAGTGTTGGCAGCAATCTTCAATCTTCAGCAATCTTTAGCTTGAGTATCCTGGAGATGCACAGGTCTTGTACGAAAGGCAGGCTTAAGCCAATCACCTTTGTGGATGACATGCTGCAGCCTGCTTTTGTCCTTGGCAGTAGCAGCAGCTTACCAGATGGTGATGGAGGAGCTGACCATAGATTCAGAAATGGAGGACCATCACTAAGTTTGGCAAGTTGTATTATTTCCACTGGCTCACAAAGTATATTATCTGGTGTCCCTTTTTGATAAAGTAGCTGATATTTAACTCTTACTTTAGGTCCCAGGAAATGATGGTTCAAAGGAAGTGGAGTGACTTCAATGCCTCCACTGGACTGGCATGCAGAAGATGGCATCTGGTGGGGCAGGTTTCAACCTGAAGTCCACCATCATCTCCACAGTTTTGCCAGCACTGAGTTCCAAGGTTATCATCACATCACCAGGCTGTGAAACCTATTCCTCAGAGGATTTCCTTTGTCACGGTCCTTCAGAAGAATTCTGTCACCTTCATCACCAGCCTCCAGCCAAGCCTCATGAGGTGGCCCATCCCCATCCATCATTGCTGGCTGCGCTCTCAGCGACCAAAGGGATGCCATAACTGACCTCCTGGCCAAGCCCCTGACAGGCTTTGCTGCTTTTGTCCTCAGCATCCTGGGTAGTCTCATCTCCTCAGCCATTGGCAGCTCCCTGCCAAGCCGCCAGATGGGTCATTGCTCATCCTCCAATGCCGCCCCCACCCAAGTTTCCCGAAAGGTTCCATTTCCTGCCATTGGAAGCCCCCTGTCAAGCTACCAAAACTGCTCCATCTCCAACTTTGCTCACACAGCTGGTCAACACAGTTGTTTCAACTCTGCAATTGGCCTCTCTCTTCAGGACTTGTCCCTGTTATCCTATTTCCACTGAAGCTGTTCCACTGTTCCACAACACTGGAATATCTTCAACGGTTTAAGTGGAAAAGAGGTGGAACAACAAACATGTTTCAGCACTTGAGGCAAAAACATATAGTTCAGTACAACCAGTCTACAAAGGAGGGGAGGATTATATGCAACACAAATGTAAACAAAAGACTCCACCAGGCGTTGTTGGAGCACTCGCTAGGTGGACTCTACATGACAGGACAAGGAAGAAACAGTGGATGGAAATTACTTTTGTGACTATATGGGTGGTAAAACAGCTGGTTTAAAAGCTCGACCCAGGGTGCAACATCCAGGTAGAAAATATTTTTCAGTTTTATTATTTGACAATATTATTCAGCTGCAATTTAAGGTTGTTAGTTTAGTTATTGTTAAAATATTGTGCAGTTATTTTATAAAAGTACTTAAAATGTACAGATTCCTTTTGTTTATGTTGTGCTGTTACCACTACTCTATAATTATGCAGGCATCTTGCTGTAATCGATACACACTTTACATTAGTCCGTGTGTCGTCAATGATAGTCGCCCACTGGAAAAATTTATTTACACTCTTAAATGCTGCTGACTGCAAGCATAGTGAACAATGTTACAAATATTGTTATCTTACATGATAGAGTACAGTAGGGGTGTACTCCCCACCCCTACTGTACTGTACAATTTTGTATTGCAAGTCGTTGATCGTAGAAGTTTTTCCAATAATTTGACATGCTGAATTTCTAATATGCATGGGCTACAGTACTCTGCAAAAGTCTTGTGTCACTCTTGTGTGTTTCAATTTTGCTTCTAGGCAGGCAGTCTTTCTTCTAACTTTTAAAGTCATATTGAGCAATAGTCCTCCAGGCTTTCTGAAAGTCAAAGTTTTTCTTTGGATATTGGCTCCTTTTGCACTCTTTCAGTCCAGTCCTTGTACCTGCCCACTTTCAGACTAATGTTTTAATTGTTTGTTAAGCCACTTCATTAAAGCATGAAAAAGGGTATTTTGGAATGTTCACCGTGTCCTGAAGAAAACTAAGGAAAACGGCAAGTGGAGGACAGGCTAGGTAGTGGCAGTCCAATCTACAGCAAATAAACATGATCTAGGTCCTTAAGAAATCAAGGGAAAAAATTTCAGTAAAAAAAACTGACACAGGCTCTTCATTTGATTAATCTACTGTTCACTATCAGAAATGCTGGCTGTCAAGAAGCTACTTTTAAGGAAGGGAAACAGGGAGAAAAGGCTGAGGTGTGCCATATTACACAAGAACTGAGGTGAAAATCAGTGGCAACAAGTCTTATGGAGCGATGAATCTTAATTTTAAATTTTTGGTTGAAGTCATTGTCTATTTATATGGAGGTAGTTGGGAGGGAGGTACAACAGTGAGTGTCTACAGCCACTTGTAAAACACATTGAGGCTGTGTCATGGTTTGGGGCTGCATTTCAGCCAGTGGTGTTGAACAGCTTGCCAAAAGTGATGGACTGTATGCAGGAAAGTGCCATCAAAATTTGATCTACCAAAAAAGTACCTGATATGCTGAAGAAAGCTGTTGCCAATGCAGTGAGAGCATACCTGAATAGAAAAGCGCACAATGGGACATGATCAATCTGGGTCACTCTTGAAGCTTTGAAGCCGTTTGTGATCATTGTGACAAAGAAGAGAACAAGGCAGTCAACATCCAAAGAAGATTTTTTGAATGTCCTTCGAGAAGCCCGGAGAAATATTCCTGAAGACTAAAGAAATCACAAGATATCTTGTCTGACAGAATTTAAGCTGTGTTGAAGAACAAAGATGGCCATGCCAAATAATGACTTTTAAACTCAGAAATATACAATCAGTTTTTGCTTTTAGCTATGTAGGCACTGGATGCTTTTTGTAGTGATTTCACTACGAGAGACCATACGAATGACATTCGGTGACTTCAGGCGACTATGGGTGAACCTCTGCAGTCAGGAAGTGGGTGAGACCCAAGATAAACTTCTCTCAACTTTCAGGCCAGTCACCCAGTGGTCAGCTTCAAAGCAATGTGTGATGAGCTTTCAGTGTGTACATAGCTTAATACACTGTCTTAATATACTGTAGTACACATGTTTCAATCAATTACTGTACCCATTTCTTTTTTCCTAGCTCAAGACTTTTGCAAAGCACTAAAATTTGGTTGATATCACCATTATAACAGGTGTAGTCTCCATGAAAATACCACATTTTTACCAATTTTTTTTTTTTTAAAGTTACAAAATTACTGACATCCTTACCAGTAACATTTTTAGGAAAACTTCATGCTGTCTGGCATTGTATAAAGCCTGTTTGAGGAGAATAATGGGCACGTCAGAATGTCCCAGCTGAACATCAGAGCTTGTTAGCTTCTCCAGCACAGCAGTGTATTTGAACACCAAAGTCTGTGTCACAAGGAGCTCATTTGCTATGCTTTTACTGGTGACTGGAAGAGCCTCTTGAAGAACTGCAGGCACTGCAGAGAGAACACAAAAGGTATAAATATCACTGTTATGGGCTGAATTTATCACAAGACAGAATTTTGTCACAAGGCAGTGGTTTAGTGTGATTTGCAGACTTTCTATTGTGTGTTAAATATTTTTGTGAAATTTGTGTTTTATTTTATTTTTTGTTTAAATTTTTTTTGTGATTTAGATCTGTGTGTTTTGTGAATCTATATACATTCTGCTGGACTGTATCCTGCCCCAAATTAAGATCGAGTAGCCTGAAGAAATGCTGGAAGAGAAAATCCAGAGGGGGAACTAGAAAGCAAGAACAGGAGGAGGAGAACTGGAGAGAAGAGAGGGCCATGATAGCCGTGTGACAGCACAGGACACAGAACACAAAGCTGACATGTGGGAGATGCTGGAGCTGGAGCTGGCTACCGTCGCCACTACCAGGACACTGGCCAGGAAAAGAGGCCTGACAGACTGGAGTTGGGTAAGAGGCTGAAGCCTCGTCCAGCCCTGTGAGTAACCTGTTTTTTCCTCTTTTGATGTAACAACTAGTGTCAGGCTGCAGGGGTTCCAGAAGAACATCCAAGATTGGCAGTGGCTGAACCTGCCAGATTCTGTAAAACAGTACTGCCCACAATTTGGCCTTTCCTTAGAGTGGCTGGAGCAGGCCTTGAAGCATTATCAGTAGAAAGGACTGCTATTCAGCTGAGGGCTTCGGTGTTTGGAAACAATCACAGTTTGAGTTTCAGAACAGTGGCTAACTTGAGGGCTGGGACGAAAACTGGGCTGGGTGGTAACCGATCCATTTGCAGGACAGTGCCCATTTTGTTTAGATTTTTTTTTTTTTTATTGTTTAATTGCTTTTACTATTTTTAGATTTTGTTTATTTACTTTAAATAAGATCAAATTAAAATCAAATTTATTTTTTTAAAGACTATTTGCTCTCAACTCTCTGTCTCTGACATAGACAAAACTAAGGGAGGTACACAAACAAACAAAACATTTTGCAGATGCAGTCAACCCCAGACCGGCAGCAGGAAACAGGGGTGTCACCTGTTCTGTGCATGTGTTGGTGTATGTGAGTATACGAAGTGTAAAACGTATGACTGTGTGAAAACTAGAGTTAAATTTGAGATTAAAATTGAGAGAGACATTGACAATTGAAAATCGAGACAAATGGAACACGAGCACGAGACTGCTGGTCAGTGCTCATATAAACCTCCCCCCAGAAACCCTCAATGTCAAAGCTGTACATATGTGATGGGGTGTGATTTGTGCCTCAGCTGCAAGGGAGGGGTGGAGCAGTAGATTCAGGGTGTGGTCAGCAGCTCTCCATCATCAATCATGCCTCCCCTATTTGAGTTGGACAAAATTACCTGATGCCAGAGCTGTGTAGTGTGCTGAGCTGAAGGAGGCAGCTGGAGGCACACCAGCTCAACTGGCTACAGGACCAGGCTGAGTGCCTGCACCCCTAATGGGAGAAGTGGATGGGGCTGGAGGATTGGCTGTTCACCTATGCCATGTTGCTGCACGACATGGTGGCAAGGTGGTTGCAGCCCAGCCCAACAGAGGGAGAGGCTCGGATGATGGACGACATTGTGCTTGAAAGGTTCATGGACGGTCTCCTGGCAGGCACAGTGGTGTGCGTCCACTGTCACCAACTAGCCAATGTGGACATCGTGCTGACAGTGGGTGAAGACCACCTGTCTGCTTGGCCGAGAGGGTCTGTGGCACAGCGACAACAGCGGCTTGAAGTCGGCCAATCCCAGCGCCAAGGAGGAGGCTCTGGTGCACATCACCACCGCAGCCCATTCCTGCAGGGCAGTGGTCACTGACATCACTAGAGGGGGGACAAGTGTTCCATGTCACCGGCCCTCCAACACCCTCTGAGAAGACTGTATAGTGTACCATTACGGTGCCAAGGGGGTATACACCAGGTTATGGTGGACTCTGGCTGTATGCAGACCCTGGTCCACCAAATCCTGATTCGGTCAGGGGCATTGCCGGAGGCACAGTGGGTGGAAGTTAGGTATGTGTATCCCAAAATATCTCATAGTACTGCTAGAAATTAAGTACATGTCAAGGCTCGCTGTGTGGCAGGCAGGATGTAGAACCCAAATGCAGGACTCATAAATTTGAATGGTGAACTAAAAGAGGCAGCTTTATTTTGGCTGTAAATGACTCTTCAAACATACAGGAAACAAAGCCGAAAGCGAGGAACTAGAAATACAAACTAAAATCAAAACACTAAGACACTGGGAAGCTAAGGTACTAAACTGGGAAACAGAGCTAGAAAACTACGAGGAGAACACAGGAAAATGTGCACCAATAGTGTGCACCCTGCCCAGAATGACAGCTGGTGAACCAGCCACCCATTCCAAAAGCACCCTTGCATCCACTACTTTTAATGGAGGTCCCATTTGAGCACATTGGTGCAAACCTCATCAGGCCATTTGTAATTCTAGGTCTTGGACGCAGCATTCCATTCGCCTTTTGTTTGTGTTTTCGTGCAGTCTATGAATAAAACGGCTCGGTTTTTGTGAAGTCCTAGTTTCACGTCTGTTGATTCTCTCCTTTTGGGTCTACCTCATCATCACTTCACACATTCTGCAGCCACATACCATGACGCCATTTCACTGGAGTGCACAGGGATATCGTTTTGTATTAGCTCTGGTGGATTATGTAACAGGATAACCTGACGCAGTGCTGCTGTGCACCACTTTCCCAAAGAGTGTCGTATAGACACAGTTTCAGGTCATCTCCAGAGTTAGCATATCGAAAGAGATACTGACTGACCAGGGCAATTCATTCATGTCTCAGACACTTAAGTTATCAACCTGATTAAAGAAAACTGCAAGAAAGGTCCAAGCCCAACCAAGAAAAAAGGTGTGTACATTCTAAACCTCAGGGCAAAGCTACACACACTAGGGAGATTGTCACAGGTTTAGAGAGTGGATGTTGCTGAACTGAAACTGCGTTTTGCAGATGTGTTCTCCCCTCTGCCCAGTCGTACAACGCTCACAGACCACCATTATGAAGCCAGATCTATTATGTGTTACGGGCTTGAAATGAAAACAGCTGGACTTTTTGGTTCATGAAGATGTTTAATTTTTCATTCAAGAGACTTCTTAAGTTCTGGATCAATTTAAGGAGCATCCCCCTCACACTTTTGTAGAGCTGATACATTAAAATGTATTTTTGGTCGGCCAACAAAATTTTTTAAAAGTATTTTAACTGCAGGCGACTGCTTATAATTTCAAATAGCAAAGAGACAGCCACTGAGCTAAATCTATAGTAGAGGTCTTCTAACAATCAATCTGAAGCTGGTGAAAAATAAGCATAAAAACTGTACTTAGTTCATGGATGTCAACCTCCTCTTCACCCCTCTTGTTGGCTTTGTTGAGGAGTTGGATCCCAGTAACAATCATGGTGAGTTCATTGAGCTGCTGCTCCTGGTCTCTCTTTAAGGCCGCTCGAAAGTTTCCCAGTTCAGTCTGAGGGAAGACACTCTGCAGGACAGCTATGGCAAGGGAAGAAGAGAAGTCAAACGTTAGACACACTGCATGTAAAATCATTATTACCACCACCACCAGCATCGTCATCATTCACTGCATGGCTAATTGTTACACTATATTGTGTAAAATTGTTCATTCATTTTGTGAATAGAAGAGAATCCACTCTGAAAACTGCTGACAATTTGCTCCTTTCAGAACCTGATATTTCTGACTGGAAGTCTGATGTTACATAATATGAACCGACTTGCGATTCATCAGAAATGTTATGAAATTATAGTCAGCTCACAAGACATAAGTTGGAGAATCACTGACAATAGTAGAAAGTGCTGTCTGGATGATCTGGGGTTAGAATTAGTAGCACAGCCTTTGGTGTAATGTGGCATTACATTTTCAGTATGCAGACATGACATTGTAGTTGGAACAATGAAAAGTAGTATGAGACCTGTAGCCTCTTCCATAGTGTTGGTATCTGTAGGCGAACCCATAGCAGAGCGCAGCAGGATATAAGTGGTGATTTTATGGTAAAGGGCATCAAATTCCTTCCTTGATTTCACCCTGCTGTCAGTGATCTCTCTGCACAGTGGACTCAGCTTGGACTCTTCTGCCTGGTGGATATCCTCAAGAAACTCACCTACACAAACACACAAGGTCATCACCAAAAGTCATTGTGGCAAAGTTTTGCAGTCTGAAGTCTTTATGTGACTCAAATAGAGCACTGCAATAGCCCCAAAATGACTAAATAAACCCACATCTGACAGCTTCAAAGCTGACCAACACATGTTTTAACTAGTCTGGAAATTTATCATTTAAGATGGGGGTTTATGACCTCTAGTGCCTCTTTGAAACAAGTTCAACAGGGCTATGCTGAACTGCAGTTTAACATACCCAGGCTTTCTATGCATTAGACAGCTCATCTAAACATAAAATCCAAGCTGGAGATAATGGGAAATACAACAGCGGTTATCAATTTATTGGACTCGTCCGTTGACACAAAAATGAACCAACTTAGCATAGCCTACTTTGATCTGTAAAGAACAAAAAAATCTATAATGGCAAAAAGCAACACTTTCGCTACAAATAAGACAAGACTGCAATAATGGGATGATTTTATTGATTTCAGCACTGGGTATGCCATTTATTTGTTACAAAGCAGCTCCACATGAAGACATGGAAAGCATTACATCCTCCCCCTGCATACCTACTGAAAACCTACTGCTGAAAAAGGCATTGTTCTCTACCCTGAAAAATAGAGTTGAAAAGCAGATAAAAGTAGCCCTCAGATAAAATAAGTGAAGGAGTTTAAGTATCTTAGGGTGAGGGGGAAGTGGGAGATTGACAGATGGATTGGGGCTGCGGCTGCAGCAATGTGGACGCTGTATCCGTCTGTAAAAATGAAGCTGTTGATTTACCCGTCAATCTACATTCTCATCCTCAACTGTGGTTACAAGCTCTGGGTAGGGACTAAAAGAATGAGATTGGGGATACAAGCGACAGGAATAAGCTTTCTTCAAAGGGCGGCTGGCCTCTCCCTTAGAAACAGAGTGAGGAGTAAAGTCATTTGAGAGGGCCTCAGAGTAGAGTTACTACTCCTCCACATCAAAACCAGCCAGCTAAGGTGGGTCAGGTATCTGGCTAGGATGCCTCCTCGGTGAGGTGTTCCAGGCATGTCCCACCAGGAGGAGACCATGGGTAGACCCAGGAAACGCTGAAAAGATTATGTCACCTGGATAAACTTGAATAAGTAGCTGGTGAGAGGAAGGGCTGAGCTTCTCGGCTTAGACTGCTGCCCCGCCAAACCCAAACCCAAACCCAGATAAGCAGATGAAATTGGATGGATGCTAATTATTGGTCATTGGCATTTGTAGACGTCACCCTAGAAACTAGAAATATGTTTTATAGCAAAATAAAGCTGAAAAAAATTGAACAACCACTAGCAAACTTAACATATATTACATACAGTACATGTACTGATCCCACATTAAATCAGAATGAGTTTATACTTACATTTCGTGGTATAATTCATGTCAAAATACACCTGCATTTTGATAGTGTCAAGGGATGGGCTGCACTTTTCTGTGAGTTTATCCAGACACAGCTGGAAGACATGTTGCAGAGGGAAACATATTCACTGCTATGCAGATGACACACAACTCTATCTATCCATGAAGCCAGATAAAACACACCAATTAGTTAAACTGCAGGAATGTCTTAAAGACAAAGACCTGGATGACGTCTGATTTTCTGCTTCTAAATTCAGATCAAACTGAGGTTATTGTACTCGGCCCTGAAAATCTTAGAAATATGGTATCTAACCAGATTCTTACTCTGGATGGCATTACCTTGGCCTCCACTGTGAGGAACCTTGGAGTCATTTTTGACCAGGATATGTCCTTCAATGCACATATTAAACAAATATGTAAGACTGCTTTCTTCTATTTGAGCAACATCTCTAAAATTAGAAATATCCTGTCTCAGAGTGACGCTGAAAAACTAGTTCATGCATTTATTACTTCCAGGCTGGACTACTGTAATTCATTATTATGAATCCTCCCTTAGTTATGCTGCAATAGGTGTAGG
>VUQG01016884.1:6230-18399 GCA_015106755.1 Etia nguti
TGGTGGGTGTGTGAGTATAGTGTGGCAGCCATTACATGCTGCTCGTGTTCTGTTCTCAGGAGAGACCTCACCATTGTAACGGCCTGGCGCCGGCGTCTACCGATCTCCGTGCATGTATGTACGGACCGAGTAGAGCCACCTGCCTTTTATGGTCTTATGTTGCTGACAACGAATAAAGGTCTGTTGTTTGATTTAACTGCCCACCTTCGAGTTATCCGGCTAACCTCCACACCACATGCCCGCTGGACCTGCTAGCCGCTCCTTCCTCGCCAGACTGCTGTTACAAAGTGGCGCCCGAACATTGTTCTCTGGATCTTCATGGTCATCCGGACTGACACACGGTGGGCTCGGATATTTTTCCCCGTATTTGTCTACGACCGACAGTTCGGCTGAGGTGACGTGTTTTTTTTTGTTGTTGTTGTTTTTTCTGTTCGTCTGTCTGCGCTGGCCAAGCCGATAGGACACCGTGAAGGAGCTAACTCCCCGTGATATTCGCAGGCACGGAAGAGCCGTGCCTGCGAAGAGCGCCGACCCATCGCCTGAAACTCTCGCCTGCTGGAGGAGAGTACTCCGTGAGTAACTGTACAGTCAGCCGCCGGACCGCCAACGCAGTAATATTGCAGTGTTACGACATCGGCGGCGCTAAAACCATAGTGACTTTGACTCAGTGTTCCTTTGGAGGGACGTGTTGTTTTGTGTGGGACACTGAAGCATCGGAGTGTGCACGGACACTCTCTGTATGACTGATATTGACGCTTAGGTACGGTGTGTGAACGCTCTTTTCCCTTCGCCATAACTTTTGTGGGAGCAAGTAGTTTCCACACTTTTTAAATGGCGTCCCACGCAGACACGGGGATTGAGGAAGATGGCTGCGACCCGGATGCTGAAGCGCCCGGCCTGACAAAGTACATCATCCCTCACTCTATGCCTCTTGACCTCAACCTTAAAGTGGAAAACTTGCAAGAAGAGGTCGAGAAGCTGCGAGTTTGCTTACAAGATTCGCTGGAGCTACAAAAGAGCCTGCTGAAGCATTTGGATCATGGAGCTACGGGAGAGCCGGGAGAGCGGCCATCTCCCCAACGAACCCCGCCGGTGCCCCGTAATCACCGCTGGTTGGACGGGTACCAGGTGGACTAACCGTTATCATACGGACAAGCTTGATGTTGACTGAGGGTTGGTTTCATACATGTATGTATTGCGATTGTTCTGTTCATTAGGAACGATTACTTGTTCTGTTCCACTGAACCCTCGTGTTCGTGGCCCTTGAGTGTTTTGGGTTATATTTTCTATTGTACTAGTTTAAGCGACATGTGTTGTATTTTTGACTGTTTTTCCCTTGTCTAGAACCATCTCCGGAAGATGACTAGCCAGTACCACTGCATGTTCTATATTGTTTGCTTCAAGAACTAATTTTGTTTACTGACTGTACCAATGCTGTAAGGGTGTATAACAATTCCTCCACAGCCTGCTTACTACCTAAAGTAGCTATGTATAGTGAAAGGGGGTAGCGGGTGGGGGTCACCTGGGTCCGGCAGAGGACAGCCTTCTAATTGCCGGGGGGGTGATGTAACAACCCTTATTATGTTATAGCACCACTAGGAGGGGGTTGCCCTACTATTGTAGTAGTTGGAGGAGTCTCCTAGTGGGTGTGTGAGTATAGCGGCAGCCATTACAAGCTGCCCATGTACTGTTCTCAGGAGAAACCTTACTGTTGTAACGGACTGGCGCCGGCGACTACCGATCTCCGCGCATGTATGTACAGTCCGAGTAGGGCCGTGGAGACCTGGCTTGTATGGTCTTATGTTGCTGACAACGAATAAAGGTCTGTTTTTTGATTTAACTGACCGGCTTCGAGTTATCCGGCTAACCTCCACACCACATGCCCGCTGGACCTGCTAGCCGCTCCTTCCTCGCCAGACTGCTGTTACAACCTACTCGAATCGACTGGTTTCCCATTACAATCGAGTACCACCTAATTTGCGTGGTCATTGTTATAGCAACATGGCCAAGCATCCTGGTGGACGTTGAGGTGACAATATACCTGTTACTTGGTCTGTAGCTTTTCGTCAGACTCGGGAGCCACTTAATTTTTTTTGTAGTTATTTCCCTCGTCGCCAGGTTTCAAAAATGGCGGTTTTGATTTTCGTAACAAGCAGCTCTCATGACTCATCAAGTGACACCACTGACCAGCCGATTGGTGGCATGTAGTCGGACAACGTCACATTTTAGTACCTGCTTGGTTTGTTTTGCAACCCCTGCTGAACAGGTACTATTTTTGTACCTGGTACCAGGTACTATGATCTTATGGAAAACCGTGAATACTGTGGTGAGTCGATCCGAAAATGGGCTTAAGAGATTAATTAGCGAGCCGATCAATTACCACATCATTTATTAAAGATATTAAAAAGAGGATAAGATGCATAATGATCTTTCAGATTTTGGTCTGCATGTTACTTGGTTGATTGATCTATCACACCATACATTCAATATTCTGTAGTAATTTATTAGAACGGCACATTCAATATCAAGGGACATAGGTGAACAAAAATGAACATCCATTTCTCAATGCCCTGCTATTTCCACGGCATTGAATAATGTTTTGTCAAAGCCTTCAGTGTCTCACATTTGTGCAGAAGGTGTCCTTTTACTGTGCTGCATGATGCACCAAACTCTGGCAATAGTGAGATCCATCTGGCACAACTAGTCATTTTTGCAGGGGTAAAGGGTGTGATGGGGCAGGTTTTAGCCTAAACTGTCTTTCCCTATACCTAACCAAGCATGTTTTAGCACCTACCCTAACCAGGTAGTGTATAGTGCTTAAATTAAATGGTTCTCATGAATCCCTTTTCTAGTCTATTTAAAGTCAAGTTTGACTTGACATTGACTTGACTGACTAGACCTTTTCTAGTCTATTTGAGCACTCAAAGTTAACTTTAAAAGAAGTACGTAAAGCTGATGACGGGACACCTTCACCTGCAAATACAGTAAGTTGTTATTTGTTGTTCTGGAACTTGAGCAGCTGAGCAGGAATCCATGGTCAAGATCAACAGGAGAAACACTGAGCAGGGGGCTTATTCAATCCAGATATGAACCAAAATGAGAGAATGTTTTTTTGGGGCGGTTTTTGACTTGTTGACTCAATAAGTAAATTTTCATTCAAGTCTGTGAGCATCTGATCCTGGTATCCAGTTCTTGTAATACATCCACAAACCTGCCACTCTTCAATCGTAAGCCTGCTTCAGGCCATCCGTGACATTCCATACTAAAAGAAATGTCAGACAACTAAGTACAACGATGCCTGTTTGTGGTGTTCACTTTGATTATAAGAAACAAAATAACAAATCGTGTGTAATCACCTGTAGTTTTGAACTTGTAATTTGACAAAATATTTTCCAGACTGGATAATTCATGCAGAAATGCAAACAGTCAGACGTGCACGGAAGCACAAAGAGACAAAGCGGTCTCAGAGATAGAGCAACTGAGGGTTTGCTCATGGACCTGAAATGACTGGGTACAGTATCACGCCAGAGAGCTCCATTAGAGATAATTGGATGGATTTCATATTAATATATGCTCTGTCATTTAGCATTGCACACAGGCTTAACCTCTGCGAGGGATTTCATCCCCTGCCAAGTCCTGCAATCATACACTTCACACTGATCATAATGGTTGGAATACTGTTCCAAAGCAGGCAGAATGTTAAAGAAGTGTTAGAAAAAAAACTGGAAAAAATGTGTTTCTTTTAATATCTTTTGCACTTATTTATTTAATCTTCTGATTTAAATGCAGCATTGTTGTTACATTTGAAAGACACTGTTGTACGGTGGACACATTGACATCACAATGCTGTTTCTGATCTACAAAGTCATTTTTCTTCTGACATTTTATTTAACATGTATTCTTATATAACATTTATTTAAGTAAATATATGTTATATATGACCTAATAAAAGTTAATAACATCATAAACTGGTATTATTAGCTCATAATGTTAATAAAATCTTTGCTGTTCATATTAGCTTTTTTTTTTTTAATCAATGTAAAGACATTTATTTACTGAGTTCAGCTAGTCTGCCCATTATATCTTTGATAAACTTTGTCGAGCTTAATTTTTTTATTAGGATTGACATGAATTAACAGCTTTTTGCAGCATGCAGATCTAAAGTGGGAGCATTGCTTTATTACAGTTAATAAATATTATCTGTTCTGTCACAGCTCCCTCATCTAGAATTAATGGTTATTAACAAGTTATTTTTTATGACCGCTTAAGCAAGTCTTATCATATTATAAATGTTTTTCAGAGTCAGTGTTGGTGCATGAAGAAATCTGTACTATTAGGGGAAGGTTTGCATGATGGATGGTCATGTGGAGAATCTGCAGGATTTTTTTTTCTTGCTTTATCTTTTCTTTTTGACCACATCAGTTGATGTAGTAGATTTGTTGAAAGGCATCAACCTTTCACACACAAAAAAAGTACTAAAAGTGGAAAAGGTTACCTTTAAAATAAAGTCTCATACATTTATTTTGAGCATTGCAAACACATTTTTATTTGAGTGTTCCAAATAGGTAAAAACTTTGTTAATAAAAAATAAATAAATCCAGCCCAAACCCTCTCTCTACCTCCAGTCCCAGATGGATGTGGAAGTTAAAAATAATTGACAAAGGACGACAAAACTGAAAAAGAATTTTAAAAATAAATATTATTAATAAATTATTAATAAATATTATTATTATTGATTCGAGACTTGCTGTTGTGTCTGTAGAATTGTGAAATTCTCTGAATTTAAAGTCAAACATTAACACTTCTGATTTCTTTTCCACATTCACAGTGATCAAAACCAATTCCTATTTCCACTAGAATCCACTAGACGGTTCTTTTGTCACATTGAAATGCCACGCAGTAACAAAACTACCTAAGTGATTATGCAAATGTGGGCTAGTAATTCATACTGTCTGTGATAAAGATATCTTCCTCCTGTGGGCATTTATGAAAAAAAAACCACACAAAGTTTAAGCCAAGATTTATTTGGGTGGAAAAGAGAATGTTTCTTTGATCATGGCTTGAGTGTCAGGGTTAATTACACAGGTTGCAGAGGCTAACGCTTAATCCTATTTCTAGCCTTTTTAGCATCAACCCTCACCAACAGCAACACCTGCTTAGAACAGCATTTCAACTCAGTGACACCCCACAAAATGTCTCCAGTACACCGGGAAGTCAGCAGTGGCTCTCCCTAAATTGGCAGGGGCAAGAGAGGCCGGAACAGTAATAGGAAGATCCTCTTCAAAAAGCCCCTTCACCTTTTTTTTCCTCTCACTCTCCCTCTTCCTCCTCCTGTTTTGCTCATCAGAGAGAAATCTCTTTCAACTAGCCGAGAAGGTTTTGGACAACTGTGCAGTCTGACATAATTATCAGTGGCTTGGCTTTAATCACACTCTCCTCGGACTCCTCAGCGCACATTATCTGACACCAAACACAGACGCTCTTCTGCCTGAAACAGGCCAATTTAGCCTCCTAATGCCACTCAGAAAGCCAGCCGTCACAGACAACTAGAGATGGACAGAGAAAAAGCGGCAGAAAGTGAGAGCGAGGGAGAGGCGAGGCATAATTATGCACCGTATTTTGGCTTTGTTGTTTCCTTTTTTCCCCCCTCCCGTTATGCTTTTTTTTTATTCCTTTACTTTGTGCACTTTTAATAAGTCTGAAAAAGTGTCAGTTTGATTCAAGTCTAACAAAGCTGTGGATGATTTATGTCAAAAGGTTGCAGGAGGGAAAAAAGGAGTTAGGCAAGATTTGAGAGACAGTTTCAAGGTAGCAAAGCTTCAATTAACCCGAGTTGCCTGTATAGGATATCATTTGAATGACTGCTGAATTAATAAGTGCTTTTTGAAAATCTCTCGAAATGTGTTCTTGAGATACATCAAATGTAATCAAAGGAAATTAAATTCTTGTACCTGGCTTAGGATAATTTTGAGGTCTTTTCAAATCCATGTTGTAGCTCATCAGAACTTGAGCTTCGTACATGAGCTGGAACCGGCTGTAATTGTTGGGGAATTTTGCCTTGTTTTGCTTCACAATTACTTACAAGTCTGTAAGTGGCAATTTGGCTACTCCCAGAACTGTGTTTTGGTTCATGATTTGCATGTAGAAGTGAAAATTAGTGGCCACATCCCCATGAACACTTCCAACCATGAATCTAAAAATAAAGAGGGACCTTCAGCAATGCTTAAACCACAGCTCTAAGAGATGTTAATATTTGTTTTGGCCGTCCCTTCTCCATACTCAAAGGGGTCAGAGAAAAGAAGGAGTGGGTGGTGGAGTTGTGGGTGGAGTGAAGGGAGATAACTTCAAAGTGATAGAGAGACAGAGAAAGATCAGAAACAGTAGCACTTGCTAATGTGTTCCCAGGATGCAGCCATTCCAACCAGACCCCCAGACCTTTGATACCGTCTTTGACAGAACATCCTGCAGAAGAAAAAAAAAGGAGCCATCACGAGCTATCAGCAGGACGCCGCGCTCTCTTTGGGTAATAGGCGATGAGCTGGACAGGGTCGTATTATGCTTCAACCTCTGAGATACTGAGAGGACGCTTGTGCTTGCACGGCAGATTTTAGATAACTGCAATGTTGTAAAATAATATCAAAGACTGGAAATCTGGGATGCGACACACGGGAATGAACAAACTGTGATCGTGACAATTTGGTATTGATGAGTGACAATGCCATTATCGTGGCAGTATCTTACAAAGAATTACTTAAGTTACATCCCTTTTCTTCCACTCAGCATATCGCAGCTGCCTCAGGGGACAGAAGCAAAGTACACCATGGACAGGTTGCCAGTCTATCACAGAGAGACAGACAATGATTCACACTGATATTCACACCTATGCCCAATTTAGAATTGCTAATTAGCCTCAAATATACCTAAAGAACCCATACAGGCACAGGGAGAACGTGCAAGAAAAGCCCAAGTGGATTTGAATTGAGACCTTTTTGCTGTGAGGACGCAATACCATCCACATTAAATAGCATTTCATTAAATGATTAAATTAATCTTTGATATTTTATTAAACTACAACAACTGTTAACTTTGGGTTCAGCTTTTATTACAAAGCCATCCCTCCCTAACTCTGAGAAAGTAGGAAAGGTGCAGTCCTCTAAATCCAAAAAGTTGTGTTTTACTTTTACCAAAAAATAAACAGTTGTATGTATTTTCTGTCAGACAAATTATTCCGGCAGTACAGCTTTTCAGTTAAAAGCTGGAATTTCTATAAAAGGCTGGATGCTAACAGACCCCAAACCCAGATCCTGCATTGGTTCTGGCCTGGTGGACATTGAAAGGGTAAAATAAGAATGTTTAAACTCATCTACTGGATTGTGTCCAATTTCAACTGTTGTCTAAACTGCTTAACTAAACAGATTTTTTTATCCTGTTTCACACTGGTTACTGGGAACATACCTAAGTACTACTCACACAACACAGAGACACCGATTAAAAATCTGAGTCTATCAGTGGAAGAAAACAGTACTTTGACAGACAGTTGGCGTCTGGGATTACTTTGCAGTTGTTTCATGGTTGCCAGTAACTACAAATATGTTTGCGCGTTTTAAAAAGTTAGATGCAAAAACACTTTATTTTAGGATAAATACCCTTAAAGTGATGCACACAATTCCATGAGGAATCTAGAGGACCTAGAGATGCTGCACTTGTTTTAAGTTACCCACAGGAGTACATCCGTTGATTAGAAAGTGAGCAAGAAAATGTAGGAAAAAGAAAATGCAAGCCATGAAAACAAAGGAAGATGTGCTCATTGAACAAGTGAGAAAGGGTAAGAGATCGTTTTTCCACCCAAACGCAGTGGCAGCAGTGACCGCTCTGCCAGCTTGTGCCACATCAGTTTGAGGAGGTCAAGTCATCCCCTGGCAGGCTGCGTCTGGCCTGGTCTCACCGCAGGAGGAGTACTGGTCCAGGGCCAAACCTCCAGGCCTGCCGCCTGCTCTCCCAGTAGAGGAACCCGCACTTCACTTGCTTTTCACTGGGGGCAAGTCAGGGAACCGCTGGGGCGTGGGCTTCCAGCTCCAGAGCTGCACCCCTTCAAACCACCAGGAAGTGCAGGAGGTGACCCCGACCAGCTCTAACTGTCAACTAGCCAGCCAGAGCACAGGAAAAAGAGAGGTGACAGAGGCCAGGAGGAGAGAGGAGAGGAGAGGGGAGGAGAAACCGGCGAGGAGAGGAGAAAGATGACAAGAGGTTAGGTGTGAGCTACCCAGGGAGATGTTTGTCCAGCAGCCTTACAGTATGAAGCAGCTCTACTGAGTCGGATGTTCTTACAGTAATCAGTGCTGCCTGTACTAGAGCACAAAGACACAAGAGTTATTTAAAAGATCTACAAGCTAAACATTTAAAACTACATTTACAACAAATGCTTAAAGTGCCAGTTGTTATTTTTCCTGCCTAAATCTACTTAACACAAAGTATTCCCACTAACTAACTTCTTGTTTAAAAAATAAAAGTCACATCTTCTCTTTTAATATTTTCCATACTGTTCTGGAATGCAATGCACAGAAATATACTTAGCTTACTCTCTGTGTGCTTCTCGCTAAAGTCACAACACACAGCTGAGCACAATTATTCATGATACAATGTTGTGACAATAATGTGGCTAGTAGTTTCTCAGAGGTCATCATGTGTTATATTTTTAACACACGTGCCAAGAAATGTAGTGTTAATCACTAAGAAAGCCTGAAAGTCTTTGATTGTTAGCAAACTAAGTGATAATTTAGACTTTAAAGTTTAGATTTTAATGAGTAATCTGAACCCTGAGCTAATAAAATCTAAACTTTTTTCCATGAGTCATTAACACTAGCAGTAAATGAGAATGCATGGTTGTGCACAACATGGTTTTGTTATCTCAGGCAACAAGAAAAGGGTACCACATGAGGCTGGCGTACAGTATCGCTTACTTTCACATCCCCTAGAAAACAAAGCTCCAGTATCCACTGTTTTTGTTCTCTACCAACTTCTCAGAATCCTCAGGTTCCTAATGAATTCTCCACTGTATCCATTAGCTGTTCGCTTTCTGTGTCTGCATATCTGCTGCTTGGTGCTAGGCAGATTTTTTTTTTTATCTGCCGACTAAAACTGAAAATGATACCTTTCTAGCTCTGAGAATGAACCAAGAAAATAGCTACATAAAGTTCAGGGAAACTATATGTTAAAGTGATCATGTTCACTGCAATATTAATTATGTATCTAAGACATTATTATTAAAAAAGTATCGTGGCCCTTTTGAAATCAAAGTTCTGTTTATGTCATAGCCTGTGGCTTTTTGAATTTTAATTTAATGCTTTCTGTACTCCAGTTAAGTCTATAACTCTTTTATTATGGTCCGCTTTAGTCTCCTGTGCCTTGCTGTTGCTTTGACTTCCTTTGTTATTGTTTTACTTAGTTTTAGCTGTGTTTTGTTACCCTGGTGTTTCCACTTTCCTTTATTACCTTGTGTGTGTGTGTATAGCCTTACCCTTTGCTCTTTGTTTAAGCTTCCGTTACCCACCTCTGTAGTATTTGGTGTTAACTCCTTGCAATATACGCCTTTTAGTTTGAATTTGCAAGATACTGGCATATATGCGTGAAACACAGATCATTTGATCATTTAAAGTAAGGTTTCCAATCCTGCCACCTCTATCGGTCCCTTTAATATTTTTTAGTACATCCAATTGATTGATCAACCATAAACAAGTGTAAAAATTGACCTCTCGGGAAGATCGTTGATGTTTGTATAAAACTTGGTGCCTTCCTACTGACAACCACAGGAACCTACTAGTAACCAAAGCAAATGCAAAAGGAAGTGTATAGTCCTTGCCAGTTGGCCATGTAACACACACTTTTCCCTGACGATTGGTTGTTGCCACAGGGGTCACTGACCGTTCTCTGAGGCATTAGCAATCAATTTCACAGTAACTGCCAATCACCACATGCAACTAGTTAGGGAATGCCCACTTTTCCCTAGCCACTGGTAGTTTCCAGGTTGTTGCCAACTTGTGTGTAGGCCTGTGTGAGTGGATGCTAAATCTTTGCAGGCAAGAGAGCAGGGAGTCAAGCATGTTCTGCTATTGTATGTATTATGCAATCATAAAGAAGACCTTTGATTTAATAATCAGGCACCCTTGCTGTCCCTGTCAATATAGCTGTAATATAGTGTGTAATATAGTGTAATATAGCTACATAGTGTTTGTCCACTTTCTGTACTCTTCTCATTGCCGGTTTTGCTGGTGAATATCAGTGTAGTGGTCACTGTTTTATCAGCATTTATGAATCTCTCTAGTATTCAGTATCTATGTGTATAGGCTAGATTTTGTACAATTTCTTAAATGATTATTCTTTCATAGACAAACATTTTATAACAACACATAACTATTAACTAATGTACATTTTACGCTATATATCACTATATGTTATACAAATCCTTTTGACGCAGATGCTCATGGTGCTACTCCTAAGGTTTTCATAGAATAACCTTAGTGTTATTCTATGATTACAATTTCGTTGTATGTGTACAACGAAATTGTAATCCACACAACGCCTGTCATAAGAAACATCGTCACATGTTTATATAATTTCTGGCCAAGAAATTTTTGTTCGTTGCCTGATGTTCATGTTTCTTCAGATATGGTAGAAACTGAGTTAGCAAACTAGTATTTTTTTCCATTTTAAATTCTTATTTGGTCTGAAGGAGGCATTTGATGTGGAGTCCTTCATCGGCCCAATCTGATTATTCAGAATATATCCATCCATCCATCGATCTTCTTCCGCTTATCTGGGGCCGGGTCGAAGGGGGCAGCAGCCCGAGCAGAGAAGCCCAGACCTCCCCTTCCCCAGCCACCTCCTCCAGCTTGTCCAGGGGAACACCAAGGCGTTCCCAGGTCAGCCGAGAGATATAATCTCTCCAGCATGTCCTGGGTCTTTCCCGGGGCCTCCTCCCGGTGGGACATGCCCAGAACACCTCACCCATGAGGCACCCAGGAGGCATCCTTGTCAGATGCCCGAACCACCTCAACTGGCTCCTCTCGATGTGAAGGAGCACCGACTCTACTCTGAGCCCCTCCCGGATGGCCGAACTTCTCACCCTATCTCTAAGGTAGAGGCCAAGTCCACAAAACACATGTAGACTGGTTGGGCAAACTCCCATGCACCCTCAAATATCCCTGAGAGGATAAAGAGCTGATCCAGTATTCAGAATATATTTAATATAAAAATAAGATACATTATTAAAGGATATCTGAGGCTATGATGGCAGCGCGCTAGGTCGCAGCGGCCACACCGGGTCCAAACCATGGTGTGAATGACTTCTTTGCACATTTTGAGGCAGAGAACAAAGAGCCAGCAAGGACGATGCCCCCCTCCCCCAACGACCAAGTACTCTGTCTGTCCACAGCAGACGTGCAGGATGACACTTCGCAGAGTAAACCCGTGAAAGGCTGCAGGACCTGACAACATACCTGGCCGGGTGCTTCGGGAGTGTGCTGACCAGCTCGCAGGGATCTTCACAGACATCCTAAACACATCACTGAGCTCAGCTGTGGTACCTGCATGCCTCAAAACCATGAAAATCATCCCAGTGCCAAAGAACTCCACTGTGCCCTGCGTCAATGACTACCGGCCGGTGGCCCTTACGCCCATCATCACAAAGTGCTTTGAGAGGCTGGTATTGAGGCACATGAAAACTCAACTTCCACCAAATCTGGATCCGCTACAGTTTGCTTACCGCCCAAACCGCTCCACAGATGATGCCATCTCGCCTGCTCTTCACCTTTCTCTCTCCCATCTCTACAAAAAGGACACCTATTTCAGAATGCTGTTTATTGACTTCAGCTCAGCATTCAACACAGTCATTCCCCAGAAGCTGGTAAAGAAGTTGGACTTACTAGGAATAAACACCTCCCTCTGCAATTGGATCTTGGACTTCCTAACTGACAGGCCCCAGTCTGTCTCCAAAGGAAATAAAACCTCCAAAGTCCTCAGACTGATTAGAGGATCACCGCAGGGCTGTGTGCTTAGTCCACTGCTGTTCACCCTGCTAACACATGACTGTACTGCACAGTACAGCTCAAATCACATCATCAAGTTTGCAGATGACACAACAGTGGTGGGTCTCATCACCAACAATGAGTCT
>VUQG01016887.1:0-11370 GCA_015106755.1 Etia nguti
ATATATATATATATATATATATATATATATATATATATATATATATATATATACACACACACACACACACACACATACATACATGGAAGATTGTATACACACTGTGGACAGAGACTGTATGAATTTACTGGTTCTCATCTATACACACACACACTTACACACACAGATTTGTACCACACTGTAAGATTTGAGAAGGAAATACAGGCAGGAAAATGCAGATGTTCATTGTCATTGTTATCAGTCTCAAGCCAGCAGTTTTGCTTTGTGTGTGTGTGTGTGTGTGCGTGCGTGCCTGTTAGTGTGTGTTTGTTGTTAATAGACAGAGTGATGCAGTAAGAAATTTTTTCTGTCATCACCCTGTGTGCAAAATCTTTTTCTATCACTGCTTGTATCTTTCTAACTAATGGGGTAAAATCAGACTAAGTGCCCACAGACCTGAACTGTGATTGGTGAGCTCCTTGCTGACGCTCAGCCAATACAATTGCAGGTGACCCACTAAGAGGCCATTTAACTAATCAAGACTAGACTCATTCACCCAGAGGCCTCCCTATGACTTTATTGATACCTGGCTCTTTGGTCCCTTTGAGACTAAAGTGAGGACATATGATCTGCTGTCCCAGAGGCGATAGGGGACATTCATTGACTGCTAGGATCAATACAGCATGTCTCACTTGTCAACTCATACTTCCTCACTTGTTTCAAGGTGACTAGCTGAGTCATGACATACTAACAGAGAAGGAGGGGAGTCTATAGTCATGATGATTTAGCTCTATCAAAACACTGTGGTCCCAGAGTTTTATTTTCAATTCTTTGAAAGTCGTGAGGTGGACGCTCCATGGAACTTTCCTTCCTGCTCGATTGGATTGAGATATGGATAATTTGGAGGCCAAGTCAACACCTCAAACTTGTTGTTATGCTCCTCAAACAATTCTCCATTTTTGCTTTGTGGCACGGCATATTATCCGGTATATTGTGGCACTGCATATTATCCTGCTGAAAGAGGCCACAGCCATCAGGGAATACGGTTTCCATGAATGGGCAATACTTTGGTACGTGGTGCATGACAAAGTAACATCAACATGGATTCCAAGACCAAAGGTTTCCCAGCAAAACATTGCCCAAAGCATGACACTGCCTACCTGGTTGGCCTCTTTCCATAGTGCATTTTGATGCCATGTGTTCTGCAGGAAAGCGCCACACACACATACGTCATCTACATGATGTAAATGAAAGTGTAATTCGTCAGACCGGGGCACCTTCTTCCATTCCTCTGTCCAGTTCTGATGCTCACATGCCCATTGCTGGTGCTTCCACCAGTGGACAGGGGTCAGCATGGGCACCCTCATTGATCTGCGGCTTACAAATGTGCATTCCGACATCTTTCCATCAGAACCACTAACTTTTATGGTGATTTGAGCTACAGTAGCTTATCTGTTGCATTACACCACGCAAGCCAGACTTTGCTTCCCACCTACATTACTGAGCCTTGGCCACTCATGACCCTGTCGCTGGTTCACCACTGTTTCTTTGTTAGACCACGTTTGACAGTGACCACTGCAAACTGGGAACACCCCACATGAGCTGCAGTATTGGACATGCCCTGACCCAGTTGTCTAGTCATCACATTTTGGCCATTGTTAAAATCACTGAAATCCTTATGCTTGTCCGTTTTTTCTGCTTCTTACACATCAACTTTGGGGAAAAATTGTTGTCTTCCTCCCTAATATATCTCACCCACCCAAGCTGACACAATTTCTTTTTACCTAATCTTTTTGTTGAAAGATTTGGTAAAAAGTTAAAGTTAAGCATATTTTCTTTATAATATATTGACAGACCCCTTTTCCTTTTGCCATGTGTCATGTAGCCTCATACTGATAGTTCAATACTGCCATTGGGTCAGTCTTAATGGGGTCAACTGTGCTATTTCTTTTGCTGCTTGAAATCCTACAGTGTGACAGGAAGAGGTTACTGAAAAGTGTCTTCCTATGGGCAAGAGAAGTTAGAAGGAGAGGAACTGTATTTTGATCTGCTCAAGGATCAGGTCAGGTGTTGGGGAAAAAACAACAACACAGCAAAAACAGATGGTGAACAAAAAAAAAAACCACTTTAGAGGTCACATAAAGTTCATCCACCACCTTGAGCTGTTGTTCACCTTAATCACTTGAAGTTCCGTATGCCAGTAATGTCCATAATTTTAAAATCTTTTGTGCGTGTATATATATATATATATATATATATATATATATAAATTATTTCTATTAATGAAAACTTAAAAGCTATGTGGATGTTGATAAATATCAATTTTCTGGACTGAAACTACATGTGAAATTCTGTTTATTGTTTTATACCTTCTCATAGTATGAAGTCAGAGCTTGTTTTCAGGCCAGCTGGCTCACTGGCTTGGCTCACCTGTCTGATGTAACTCATTGTAACACCTGACTTCACCGTGCAACCATATGGTACTCGCGTGTATGTGTGTGAGTATTTCCTGAGCCAATATCAAAATGCACACGTGATAAAATATGGCTCATATTATACTTGTGTAAGGGAGGAGGTCTGCGGTCAGCATTCTCTTTCTATTTGTAGGTATTTGTAGTCATTGTGATGGACCATGTGTATTTCAAAGAAATGCTTGGAGAAAGGCCTAGAGAAAAGGTCAGGGGAGAGTGTGTGTGTTTTTGCATGGGAATAAATGTGTTTAAGCAGTTATGAATCCATTTGTGTGCTGTATTGTTTTGGCACATGTAGCATAAAGAGGCAACCTTGCCCTTAGAGAGAAGGTAAGCTTATGTGTTTTGTCAAGCTGCAAATTTGTTGAGATTTCAGGGTTAGTGCTTTGTGACTCAGCTTGGCCCTGAGGAGAAAAGACGAAGGGCCAGTTAACCAGTGCAGATTATATATTCTGCCTCCTGCAGCTTGAAAAGAGAAAATATTCTGAAAGAAATTACATTATAGTTGTTGCAAGACCACGAGTTCTCGGGACTTGTTTGGTCTTTTTGTTTTTTAGTGTAGATGACCCTAAGTAAAACCATGCTGGCGAATGAGTTCTCAGTTTATCCTTGCTTGAAATCACTTTTTATACGAGTTTGTTGAATACAGCTATATTATATCTAATGTAATATTGCACAATCTGAATGCTTGTCCTCTCTAGAAATCTTTAATTTTACACATGAATTAGTGCAACTTTAGCTTGCAAAATCTGGTATATGTTGTAGAAACCAATGAACACACGCATGTGCATTATTTAGCAGCCCATTAGGTAGAAACCTCAGATGTCTAAGCACATCACAGCTGGAGAAAGTGATGGATGAATGTGCCGCACTCTTCAATTGCTTCAAGTAATGCTTTTATTTTCTTTCTTTTAAATATCCCAGAATAGAAGTTATCTACTCAATAACATGATTGTGTGAAAGTTATTTTTATGCTGCCTTTGCTGGTATTTCAGTTCTTGTTTATAACTACTTCCATTTATTCCTCACTCATCTCTAATGTCACATTTGTAAATTTGCAAATACTTCTGTCCTATGCCTGTTTGTATATGTAAGGCCTGCAAATGTCTCTGTGTTTGCCTATTTGTGCCCCTCTTTCCCCTGTATGAAATGTTACATCTGCCTGTTTAAATGGCACTGACATCACTCAGACACACTTTTGGGTCTCACGTCTAGTGAAAGACAAAAAAAAACCAAACAAAAAATAAAAAAGGCAACAGAGACAACAACACAATATAACCACACAAACACCCAAATGTACTGACATGGCACACACGTGGCACGAGCCACACAGCCTTTTTTTCCTCTTCTTCCTTGTCTGTTTTTCTTGACACATACACGCTCGCACAGAGCATGGCTGGGCAAGTCTGTCTGTGTTAAAGCTTAAGTCTGCTTGGTCTAAAGTGAGTCTCTCTCAGCAGCAGCTCACCATCTCCATCAAAATCAATACAGAGAATTGGTGTAGTGAATCCTCTGGGAAAGTTACAATATGGCCGTGTGTCTATAGGTGCGCACGTACGTGTGCGTGGGTCAGGAGACATGGTATTGAGCCCAAGAGGCAGGAGTGACGAGAGTAAGCTTACTGAATGCCATAATGGATTCCCGTTCACACTCCTCCCTGCCCTTACTCTCGCTCTCCTTTTTCTTCTTTCCCCACCGAACTCCTGAGATGACCTCACCTCCTCAGACTCCTGTCTTAAAACCTTAAGCTGTCTAATCTGCTCTCCTCACACTCATCTCTTTTTCTCCTCTCATGCCTCCCATCCTGGTCCCCCCTTTCTCTCCTTTTGTCCTTCTCCTTGTTTGACTTATATGTCCAATGTAAAGTACCAGAAACGCCTTCATCCTTTGTTGATAGAGGTATGTCCTTCTTCAGAGGCTTCTTTTGTGCCTGGATTAAAACATTCAAGTACATCACAAGTGGCCCATTTATCAAGTCCTACCATAGATGTTCCCAGGACAAAGAGCAAAGCCTTCCATTAAAGGCCACTTTTAAGAAAATAACAGCCCTCTAGTTCATCATTCCACGTGGGCCTCTTTTACACCGAGTGTCTCTAATATGTCTGATAGTTATCAGATGATACTTAAATGATTCCTGTGGGAAAACTGTTACTGCAGCAACAGCAGGAGACAAGATAAAAAGAACACATTAGGTCAAGAGTATTTACATCCTTGTAATAGGTAGATAAAATAACACGTTTAAATAAATATGCTGAAAAAAAAAGGCCTGACAAGATTTACGTCCTTTCATGTAGCCTCTAACTGATTTGAGGTTCCCCAGATTTTAGTTATAGTCAACATCATTTTACTGCTATACAGAAATGGGCAATGACTTATCTGTTTAATAACTCTTATGCTAAGTTCTAAGTTATGCCTCAGTATCACCATATTTGCGTTAGTGGGAAATTTGACTCTTATATATGCTGTACGTGTTATATGTTATATATGTTTTAGCAAAAAGGCATAAGGATAGAAATTTTTTACATAAAAGTATTTTCTGATAAATATTGTTTATACAAGATTTTGGATCAATTTTAACACAACGACGTTCATGTTTTTGTCTGTTATCAAAATTACCAACAAAAAACTACTGATGGATATACTAGTGGCTTTTCAAAAGTCATGCTGTGGGTGTTTGTGTTTGTTATTTGAGCCGTTTTTGAAATGCTTCTGTATCTAAAGATAGAGACGTCTTACAAACAGTGTTTTCAGGGAAAACTTTAGGAGAACTGTTTAGTGTTTTGCTGACGGTTGTGTTCTCTAACACTTTCTCATTTAACACTAATTAAATGCACTACATGAGGAAGAGCATCTGTGTCAACCTTTGGGAATTTAAGCCTGGCATCGTTTGAGTTTGGAAGCTTCCAGTCGACACAGTGCAACGGGCAGAGGATTTATCTTAAAGGATTTCACAATGAACATTTCCTCAGTGGCCGTGGTGGAATTTGAGGGGTGTTGCTCTGAATATCCTCCAGGTTTTGCCTTCCAGAAAATGTACATATTGGTTTCTTAAGCTGAAAATGAAAATCAATGCATCAGGGCTTACTGGAAGAGAACTTGAGATATAGCTTCCTAGAATCAAATTCGGATGTCTTAATGTGGCGCCTGAAGTTTGTGCAGTTGTAAAAAGTGGATGAGCTATTTGTGGGCAGCCAATGTATAGTTCAAGTCTGCAGCAAGACTTTGTCATTATCGTTCTCGATCTCTTTCAATGTGTCTGCTTTCTGCTCATACAAACCTGAGGGACATTATCTACCAATTTAAAAGATGTGTGCACCAACCACAATATTTTCACTTGCTGGCCTTCAGGATTAACCTTATGTTCTGGTACTCAGTATCTGCAGGTGGGCATTGGTGGTAACACTTCCCCAAAACACTTTGGCACTGCCCAGACATGCACTTCTGAGATCTGTGATCAGGACCATTGCTACAGCAGTCCTGACCTGTACTGCCATGTTGCCCTGGCGACCCAGCTCCAGATGTCTCTCTCTGCAGGACTCCATAGTAACCCGCCATCGTAGCTGGCAACAAACCTATCCTGCACTAATCACTGACAATACAGAAGCTGTGGGGTAGGTGGACTGTCAGCAGGGTGAGCAGAAAGTTTTATGAAGTATTAGGGTTTATCTGTAGATTCAGTTTGCTAGTTAGAACAGGCTGTATCACCCAGGTTATAATCAATTTTACTTTTTCTGTTGCCAAATCTGTTTTTATTCCAAAGGGACTGGTGTAAAGTGGAACATTCAGGCTAGGCAGAATGAGAATCCATTGATTATCATATTGTCCCAAATGAAAAGTCACACTGATTTTGATTCTGGGAGGATTAGAAACATATTGAACTAAACACTTGAAGGGATACACTGAATGTGCTTTGAATGTACCAGTACTGTGATATTTGAACAATGATAATAAAAAAAAGAGACTAGAAGCACATCAGCCCTTTTAAGTGATCTCTCTCTGGATTCATTTTACTATCACAAATAGAGTCAGAAATATGTTGAGCTCAGTGACATTTTTCAAAGCTTTCAGCTTAGGAGGAGCTTTAGTAATGGACATTCCTTTATTAGGTTTGCAGCCACTTCACACATACTCTATAAAGCTTTTTGAATGCTCGGGTTCAAAAAGATCCCTGTGTAGCAACATTTTGAAATACTGCATAATTGAGCTTGCAGCCTTCCATTGTCAAAAAATCTGTAATGTAACCTTTTCCTTCCTTATGTCAACTTAAGGTTGAGATTAATTCTGCAGTTGTGTTATATATGTGTTACTTTGATTAGAATTGTACTATTAAAATAAAATTACCAATATTTTTTTGTTAACTACAATTCGATAGTTGATTAAAATTGTACTATATCCTAAGGTCTTAGTTACTATACGTTGGCATCACAAAGAAGGAATGCGTTTTTGTTGTCAGATAATTACAATACATCCTGTGCTCATTAATATTTTGGTTAATGAGCAGAGGATGTACACAGTCATGAATTTATAGTGCTTCAGCCCTCTGATTAGTAAACTGACCACATGTACCCTTGAAAGAGCCTCTAAGATGAAATAAAAATACACAGATGCTGCCCAAATGTACTAGTAAAACTTTGCACCTGTAGACCTCAACACCTGCATACTATGCAGCTATTTTCTGTGTTGTTTGGTGTGTTTTATAAACAGGGAATACCAAAATTTTCATCTTTTGTTACGGGTTAACACTACACAGATACCTTTCAAAGTGATGAATGTATTTCTTCATTAAATCTCACAGCAAAATTAATAAGCAAATTATGTTTTCTATTGCACTTCTTATAAAGAAGGTTAAAAGTCAATATTTGCGCAGAGCAGTGCCCAGCAGCTGGAACTGCTCTAGTGTTTTGCTCAAGGACAATTTATCAAAGTGGATGCTTGCCAAAACATAAGCTTGAATTTGAATCCTCTTGAACTTCTATGATGCATGCACACATAAACACACAAACGCACACACACACTGGAGAGAGAGCGAGAAATGTAATTCCATCTTTCACATGGAATTATACTGAAACTCCAATCCTAGCCTCTGTTACTACTCATTTAACATTTACCAGCCTTAACCAGTAACCCACCTTCACCGTAGCCATGCCTTTATGGTAAAATTTAATGGCCCTCATTTTTTCCTGAAATGATAAGCCATTCCCCTCATGCAATAAGATTTTCTATAAGTGCACAGAGCATAAAAAATATCCACACACAGTTACTATAACTCTCACTGAAGTCTTTTTCAGTATCAGCATCTGGGGTGTGGGAGGGCAGGAATGGGTGTGGGAGGGCAGGAACCCCTGACGGGAGGTCCAAAGCCAGCATTCAGCTTAAGTGCAGTGACTGTCTTTCATACAAATAGCACAGGCTGCACACTTACAGCTGTTATATCAGCAGTTATATAGTTAAAGCATCAGCAAGCACCAAACACACACACACACAGATTTTCATGCTATAAGGCAGCTCGAGGCCTTTCTGTGGTTTTGACATGGGCTCTTGTGATGTGAAACAGTATGCCAGCTAGCTGGGTGGGAGGATAGAGATGTGTTCTTATACGCCTCAGTAAGGCTGTAATCCATGACTCACACTGTGTGTGTGTGTCTGTGTGTGTGCGTTTCATGAGGTAAACAAATGACAGCTTGTGTTAAGGTAAACCGATATCAAAACATGATCTCAGAGTATGCTTGTACTTCAGTACTTATTCAAAGACAACAAAGGGTGGGGCAATGAAAACATTAATGAAAAGAGTAGAAATGCTTCTTTTAGAAATTCCATCTGTTTATAGAGCATCGATTTCCTTAAACATCCTTTACTGTAAAGATGAACCAGGAATTATATGTTGCTCAGTGTATTCAAGAACTGACACATGTACCTTTTGTACTGATAGCAGTGAGTATATTGTGCAGCTATGAGTATTTCAGATAAATAAAGTAAACACAAACAACAGAGTGATGATGAAAACACTTTTCTTTACAGCTGTATGTTTGTGTTTGTCCAGCTAAGTACGCCTTCCTTTTAAAACAGTGCTTCTGCATATTCATGCTGCCAAACATTAAATAACCCCAAGGCAGCTCTGAACAACAGCAGTCTTCTTGGCACCTTAAATAGTTGAGGGGTTGAGTGTCCTGCTCAAGGGCACCCACACAGTTTTTTGGGAGGAGTGAGTTCTGTTTATCTCTCTGTTGAGAATTTGAAAAGGGTATCTTTCAAGCTTGTGGTTCCTTACTTATGGGTATTGGTTTTTTTCATGCATATTTTGTTTTACTTGTGCATAAAAAACCCAATGCTGTGCTTCAGTTCAGTGCTATAATTTAATGTGGATGCTGCTGAATCTTGTCAACAGATGTACTTAAAGAAATGTTCAAAATAATGTAAATTAATGAATAGTAATGTGTAACAATCAATTTTTAAAAATAATTAATTTCATAAAATGATAATATTGAGCCTTGACGTCAACTTTATATAAGCTGAAAGCAGAAAATGAATTGTAAGACTTGTAAAACTCTTTTTCACTGTTATTCAAACTTTCGTTTTCTGTTATTTTTAGATTATTTTGATTTTTATGCTTTTAAAATAAATATTTATTAAAAAATAACATTTTACCATGGGAATGTCTCTCAAAGAACCGGTTAGATATCAATGGAGGGTAGGTGATCGTACTGAAATGGTGATTTGGTAGAGCAAAAGGAGAGAGAAAGCAATACATGCAAAAAAATAAAAAGAAAAAAATTGCTGCAGAAAGATCAGAGGCATGCAGAAGCTACTGGGTGTGACTTGAATAGTAATATTCCAAGAGACAAAAAGCAGTGTGAAGGGGCAGAGGGATGAGGGTAGTTTGACTTTTTCCCTTAGTTACAAGCAGAAAAAGAGAAGGCAGAGTAGCAGAAATCCATTACCAATGTTATCTAATGACTGCAGTTTCTGTTTCTGGATATTATGAGTTGCTTTGCCCCATGATGATGAATTATGGCAACTGCAGTTAATATTATGTCTGTAACTGCACTTCTAGTGTTGATAATCATACTGTACCACATACTGTAACTGCATTTTCAGGTTTTTCTTTCCTACTTTCATTTGGACTCAAATTTGCTACCTGGACTGAAGTGAGCCTAGAATGTAGACATTTATAGAATAAATTAGTTCTGTGTAATGTAGCACAACAGGAACTCTACATGATGAACTGAACCATTCCCTAAGGGAAGGTGTACTGAGATTGTAAAAGAAACAGAAGCTCATCTGTAATCACTCAACCGATGATTCTCTCTTTTTGTTTTTTCTATTTTTGTCAATAATGTTTTCAGATCTATAGCTCTGGGATTTATCTTCTGATTCCACTTATGGAGATGCACTTTTCATTTTCAAAAGTGGGACTGGTTTCTCTCAAATAGCTACATGTAAGTTCAAATGAGTGGGAGGAGAAAATCTTATGCACCCTGCTTTGTGATGTGTCATGACAAAAACTGTTTAATATTACATGGCTGACACCAGGGTGCTTCCTCTGAAATGAGCTGAAGTGAAATATATGAACACTGAAACCAAGTTCAGCAGCAATCTAACATTTGGGGTTGGGTGTAGCTCAGGTGGCAGAGCAGGTCAGCCACTAACCAGAAGGTCGGTGGTTCGATCCCAGGCTGCTCCAGGCTGCATGCCAAATATCCTTGGGCAAGATACTAACCCCATGTTGCCTACTGGTGGTGGTCAGAGGGCCCGGTTGCCCAGCCTCGCTTCTGTCAGTGCGCCCCAGGGCAGCTGTGGCTACAATGTAGCTTGCCATCACCAGTGTGTGAATAGGTGAATGACTGAATGTAGTGTAAAGCGCTTTGGGGTCCTTAGGGACTAAGTAAAGCGCTATACAAATGCAGGCCATTTACTGTTTGTTTTGCTGATGTCATTTTAGAGTACCCAATAATACAAATGCAAATAAAGTTCACCAATTGCCTGAGTGTATTTTTCCCCAGACACCTGAAAGCCATACTCTTGGGGAAGACATGTCTTTAAGTTTAAATAATCACAAGCAGAGATTTGTCTCTTTTTTTTGTCAGATCTCAAATGTTGGTCGGAAACAGAACAATCAGAAATCTTGCAGTCAGAGCTTGTAGCACAAAATATGACACCAGTGAATTAGGGAGATCAAAAAGGCATGTTGAATGTCTGCCCAATTTGGACTTTCTCTTGTCTTGACAATGAAATGTCAAAGAAATCTAACCAGAAAGGCCTCAAATGATTGCAACTGCAGAAATTTCAACACAAGCAAGACAATTCTTTTATATTAATCCTGCATCTGAGCTCTTAGATCTTACAATTTTAAAAGATGTTTTGTATTTTCTGTGTAACAACACATGACCTATTGCGCCGTGTCATTATTTACTTAAAAAATAAGCCAAAATACAGAAGCAGTGTCTGGAAAAACTAAGTATAGTCCATGATTCAGTAGCTTTTTTTTAGTTGCTTCTAGCAGCAATATCTTGAAGCAATGTAAATCTGAAGTAACATGTTTCTGTATAACTTTATTGGTCTCTCACTCTAACCTTAATTCTTTGCTTGTGTTCTTGGGATCGTTGTCGTGCGTGACCCATTTTTGGCCAAGCTTTAGCTATTTTACATGGCCTTACATCCCACTCTAGAATACTTTGGTATACAGAGGAGTTCATGGTTAACTCATTTACTGCAAGGTGTTGAGCTACTGGTTGCAAAACAAGTTTAAATCTTTACCTCTGTACCACCATGCAAGACAGCTAGTATGTGGTGTTTGTGCTGATACGCTGTGTTTGCGTTTTGCCAAGTGTGCTTGTGCAATATGACCAAACTTCTCTGATTGTGGAGTGAATCTGCTGGGACATCCCTCCAGGGAAGACTAGCAACTTTCTCAAATGTTTTC
>VUQG01016887.1:11390-23037 GCA_015106755.1 Etia nguti
TCACTGTAGGATGATAGACTTCAAGTTGTTTGGAAATGGTCTTATAAACCTTCCCAAACTTGTGCGCAGTAGCAATTGCTTCTTTAAAATCATTGCTGATGATTGCTTTCCTACCCAATTTTAAGACCTCCTAAGGAGTGGTTTTATGCTTTATTAAATATTTTATTGTATTCTTTTTGCTCTGGTACTTAAATCTTTAGAGTTTTACACAGTTTGTAATTTCTTTTTACCATTACAGTGCATATTGAGAGCTTTTTGATTTCATCTGTTATCTCGATCAGCCTGACTCCCTCTAGTTTATTTGTGTTTTATATCTTGTGATATGAAAGTGTCTCTGTTTAGATTTTGATTCACCATACTCCAGCTCAAATGTATTGGAGTTGTTTATCATTATACATAAAGATTCGGAGCGCTTGGGATTTTTTTCTCCTCGTGTGCAGTTAGCAGATCAAATGTATTTGTTTTTTGGGTTTTTTTTTTACTGCATTTGATCAAAGTACTGTGCAGAAAGACCCAAAAAGAATGAATAGCAATGATTTCACACCCATTCACTTTAATGTGTCTTGGCATCGATTTGTCAGATCTCTTGAACTTTACTGGAGGAATGAAAAGCCTCTCACATAATATTGCCTTATTTTGTGTTTTGATGATGGTGTTGAAGAGTGCTGTCAAACACAATGGTCCAAAGTCTCCATAGGTGTTCAGATGGGTGGACATGTGGTGACTGTGAAGAGCATAGCATGGTTCACATAATTTACAGACTCATCAAACCATTCAGTGACCCCTAGTGCCCTATAGATGGGAGCACTACGGTGTAGAAGTGTTTCATCATAGAACAAAAGTGATCACTCAGAGCTACTTTGTACGGGTTGGCAGTGACCCTTCCTTCTAAGGGGCAAACCTGACCCAAATCATGACTGTAAAATACCACATGTAGCATAACAGAGCTGAGGGTTTAATTAAATTTATCACTTGTCTATATATTCACTTTTACCCTTTACTAGACAAAAACACTCTATATATTTATATTTATCTTTCCAAGCTCCTTAGATTATATATTTAGTGTTTAATAAGTATAAATATATAACTCCAATCCACATTTTCCCTCCTCGTGTTGATGAGCACAGCCTCTTTTGTATGTCCGAGTAAGGTTAATGTGAAATTTTAATTGAATTCATCTGCAGTGGAATTAATGTTGAATTAGGATCTGAATATCAAAGGACATGGTTTATAATCTGCAGTGTATGTAAGTCATAAGGTCAACTATGTGGTGCACCCACGGATGTTTACATTATCCAATACATAGTGAGGTTTGACTCTGGAATATTAAGATATGTCGCAGTCATATGTTTCCACTGCATTCATGTAGAGCAGTTTTTTTAATGTGCATTCTGCTGACGGTTTTATTTCAAGTATTTGTGTCAAGAGGAAGATTCTTCATGGCCATGCCTTTCTAGCCTAGCTTAATGCTTCCCTGAACTCATCCATACATGCAGAAGACAAAAGTCACCTTTCTTTCATCTGTTCAGCTGGCTTGTGAAGTAAAAAAGGTGATTTCCATAGGCTCTCTACAGTTGAGTGGGCAAGTGGGAAGGCATTTTTATTAAAGGTGTTTTCCCATTTTCTCATGCAGATGAAGAATTTGAGACACTACAAGATGTCAGGTGTGTGTGTTTGTGTGGATGTGTGGATGGAGGGAGCTCCATCTGTGTGTGGACACACATCATTCAGCATGCCACCAACTGAAGCAGAACATGGGGGAAATTTTAATCAAGGCTCTCAGTGAGCCTTGTGGGCTAGCAGAGGTGAATGTGTGTGTGCATGTGTGTAAGTGGGCACAGGTATATTTGAAATAGCGTCTGGGGTATTGTGATGAAACATTAAGACTTCTGCCTGTGATAAAGAAGCAAATAGTCCTGTGTGACCCAAGAGTGGCTTCGTGGGAGAAAAAGGATAGAGTACTGTGGCTGGCTGTTTAAAATAGTTACAAGATATATGCATGTTTGGGGACCTCTATCTTGCCCACCAGTTTAAATTACAACCAATTTTCAGTCTCACGAGTTTCCACTGACCTTCCTTTTTCCTTGTGATATGGTTTAGTTAAAAAAAAAAAAAAATCCTGGTGCAGTTTTAATTCTCCCTTTATCTGAAAAAAAAAAGATGCTGTCATGACATACCATCTTTTGTAAGAATACTTTTTATTTTCACTATTTAGCATTTTAAAAATCTTACCTGTAGCTTTTCCTATCATTTATAAAGAAATCTGTTTTCTTTAGGTTAAAATACAACACAGTACATGCACAGAACGTCCTGTTTTGTTACCCACATTGTTGTTTAGAACCAGCTTTTCTTGGGCCATTTGCCAGGTTTGGATCAGAACACACACAAACAAAAAGAGAAAAATGCATTTAGCAGTATCTAAGTAGGAGTGTGAGTTTTGGGGGCTGCAGCAACTGCCACAGCACTTAAGAAAACATGCATGAAGATAAACTACAAAGGCTGAAGCTTTAATCTGTTTCCAGGCCCACTTGAAGATAAACTAGAGAGAGCTTGGCCTTTACACTCCTTACTGTTAGTTGGTTTCAGTGCCAGCACTTAAATGTGTCACTGCCTACTGTGAGAATGGTGCTCTTATAGCATAGTTGTAGCACATTTATGCTCCAATATAATTCTGAAAGTGGCGCTTAGTTTACACACTGCTTTTCACAGATAAACACTCTCCAGCAAGGCTTTGAATGTGATGTCACATCATGCCAAACCACACCATTTACACCATCACCACCAACAGGCAGCCTGCGGCAAATAACTCCCCCCAAACAATCAAAATAGCGCTCTCCATTGTGATTAGGGATCGTTCTATAGAACATACAACATTACTGGCAATATCCCTCTAAATCTGCAGTCTCACAAAGTTTCATGGCCACTTTTACAACATCCTTACCAGTTTCATCATGTGTTGCTTCATGAGATATTTTAGCCCACTTCACTTTGCCAGACAGGGTTCTAATTAGGTGACAGTAATCAGGCCTGGATGAGGCTGGTGAAAATGAACTCAGCTTTCCAAAAATTGTGGTTAATTACAGTTATTCATGATTTAATTAATGATTTAACAAGAGGGGGCAATTACTTTTACCACACAGGGACATGTACGTTTGGATAACCTTTTTTTTTTTTTTTTTACCTTAATCAATGAAATTATCATTTAGAAAAAAATCACTTTGCATGTACTTGGGTTCCTTTGCCCAATATTTAAATTTATTCAATGACCTGAAACATGTAAGTGTGACAAATATGTAACAAAAAAATCAGGAAGGGGAGAGAATTACTTTTTCTGCACTACATATTGCATGTGAGCCAGTGTATAATCAGCATTCCATCATAAGAATTAAAAAGTGAGTGAAATGTTACCTGTGAGTTGGTACAATCAGAGAATTAAAGTGCCACATTCATACCTGTAGGTTTGTTGGAAATACTAATTGCTGAATTTCTCCTTTCCACATTTATTTGAAATAAATAATTTCTCCATTAGTGTTTGGTTCTATTTTGGATGTTATGTTCTTTATTTTTTCATAGACACTTTAGTGTACATACATATTTGATTGCCTAAAACAGCAGTGTAAAAGCTTCAGCCTTGAAAAGACATCTGAATATCAAATACAGATTTATTATAAACTGATTGTTGTGCAGTACTCTTAGCTTCGCATTTGAATACTAGGTACCCTTTGAACTTAACTTAAAAACATTTTTCAGCAGATGTCCGTCACTATGTGAAATAAGCACCATTAGACTGTAGCCATTCTCTGACAAACTTCTGTCTTAGAAACTCCCGGTGACAGTCCGGTGACCCTCTATGTCAAACCTAATGCTAAATGTGCACTCAATGCTTTAAAATATCACTATAAGGATTTCTGAACAAACATGTGTGTGATTGACTGAAAGTGAGAAGAGTGTTTTTTTTTCAGCCTTTTTTTCTTTTTGATTAAAACTGTTTGTGTGGACAAACAAGAAGTCGTGCCGGAGCCAAATCCAGAAATAGACACTCAGCACCATCCTAACAAACAGCTCATACTTAAATAATTATCTGTACCACCAGAAACAACATATGGCTGATGAGTTTATAATGCTAAAGCTAGTTATTCCTCGTCATTTACTGACAGACTAAGTGCAAGGTGATGTGGATCATGCACCTGCTGAAACACATGAATAGTAAAAGTATATGATAGTCATTTTGTTAAATGAGTTCAGTAAAACCCTTGAATGTAAAAGTGTGCAAGTGTGCAAAAAAACCACATCAATGCAAAAGTGACCCTTATTATCCATCCACAATACCACAAGATTAGCTGCAGAGAGTACCTTCAGGTATTTCATCTTCCTTTCCATTGAGCTCCGATAAAGATGTTCACCTTGACCCTTGCCCTGAGATGCATTTTTATCTTACTCTCAACTTACTTGAGTAAAGATTTCAGCCAAAGAGCATAGCCATCGTTATTAAAGAGTATGCCTTCACCTCTTTATCAGATTTATTTTAGTCCTTTTTAATCTCTCTCTAGAGAGCATGGAGTAAAGGGCTTTGACAAGGACTTTGAGTCTTAATGTGTAGTGCTCATCAAGTCTTTATTGCACTCTCAGAATTTTCACTTCAGGTGTATATCCATAGGACCACAGATTTAACCAATAAATACTTATATAAGAGTTTTCTTGAAATGTATTTTTTAAAATATTGAATATGCTTCATAAAATGGTTGGTGTCAGTTTTTCTCCATTTGTAATTAAAAGGCTGAAAAAGATGCAAAACCACCAACATGGGCTCAAATGCCAGTTAACACAAATTACTTTTTAAAAAATTTCTTATGCACTTGGGCAAACACAAGTTGAACTTGAACATATGCACATGCATAAACAAAATACAATTACTCTTCCCTCGATGTTGCCAACAGCAATAATTTGCAAGCTGTGCTATTATCTTTCACTACTCTGGTTTTGCGCAATTAACATTTTGAGATGGCCCTTATCCACACTCAGGCTCATCCCAGTCAGCTGTGCAGGAGACAAGTCGCTGCTTCTGTGGACCTCACAGCAGATGAGACACTTCTGCCACAGAAAACCAAAATGAAAAAAAAAAGAAATAAATGAATACATAAAATAAAAATATTGAATTTTCAACTTTCCAGTCGATCCAGGTGTACTTTTTTTTTAAGCAGCAGTATGCATATTAATGATCTCCCACTGGCACAAAATCTTTACTCTGTGCTTTATGAACTTTTACTCATCCAGAATGGAGGTATCCAAACTTGGAGGTTTTGATACCTCCTTCACTACCTTCTTATTAACTCGTGTTCTGTTGGTGCTAACCTCCTACCCCCTGCTGTCTGTATTAATTATGCTCCTCTGTGGATCAGGGAGGATTTATTAGATAGAAAAAGGCTTAGGGTTGCTGGCATTTTGCTTATTAATGATGATCATGATAATCCCCTTTTCTACTAGACTGGGATTTAGTGTCTGAGGAGATGATGCCCGTTTTCGTACTGTTAGCAGTAGATTAATGTTAACCCCTATATTTTGTGTTTGTCCCGTGTTCAGTGGCTCCTGTCTTTATCTCCTTTGTTTTATTCATTATTTTAGATAATGATGAGACCTCCTCCTGCTTCAATTCTTCTTCCTCTGTTGCCACTGTTTCTTCTTCCGTAACTTCTTCCTCCTCATACTTTTTCATTTCATTTCAAGAGGTACTTTCACTTCATTCCACAACACCTGTCCTTTTCCTTCCCTTCTGCAACCTTATTTTACTCCTCATTATCTTTGACAGGTGACACTTTATTACTTACTCCTTTCTTAAATCTTTCCCCCCTGTCCTTTCATATAGACTTATTTTATCACTCTTCCCATTACAGTTTTATCTAACATGCAGATATAGAAGAGTCAGGAGCTTTATTCCTCTTCCATTGACTTTTCATATTCCTCCATTTCTCATTGCTCTTGTTCATCCCTTTACTTTCTCCTCCCCTGTGCTTATTTAACAACATCCTCTCAGTCATCCTCCCTTTTTTTCACTGTCTTATTGTTTATTTCCTTTCATTGATTTCTTCATCCTTTCAATCTCAGCCTTTCCTCTTCCTTTGTCACCCTTACATCTCTGTACATGTTCTTTTTTTCCCTACAGCTTCCGTTCATTTGTTCCCTGCTCTTATTCTATTCTGCCTCTTGCTCTGTCCTTTCCCTGCCCCCACCCCCACCCACCGCTTCTTCATCCTTACCAGAAGTCCTTGCCACTGGGCCAAGCCTGCCTGTTTACATTGGCATAAATCTACCTCATCACACCACCACTTTACTCTCCTTTTTTCAACCGCTGCAATCCTTTTAGGCACCAAGCTCAACAATTAATAAAACTCAGCTATGAACTCTTTCATTTTATTCCAACCTCTTCTTTCCCCCTCGCTATTTTCTCAATGTCAAATGATGGTAGAAGTTGGTGCCAGCTCTGATGTAATGGCACTACAGTTGTGTTCTCAAACCTAGCCTCCATCACAGTATTTGTCAACATGGGGCTCATCCAAAGAGATAAAGCTGGAAAAATATGAATTTTCTACAGAGATAATATAGAGATTATAAAAGTTAATTAAAAATACAATACAGAATCAGATGCATCTCTGTAATATGCTACAGACACAATGGCCAGGGTGTTTAACGATGACGACCCTGTGTATGTAGCAGACCTGCTGAGGACTTATTCCCCTCTTCCATTCCTTGTTCCTCTCTGATTACCTAATCAAGGATTTTAACTGTTACTCGCTTATTTTAAATCCAGAGGTCACCACCGTTTTGAGGTTGTAGCACCAAAACTTTGATCGGACAAGAGCCCAGGTCATCTGAATCAGTGGCTTGTCTTAAGTATCTGCTGAAAAAAATAATTTTTATATGTGAGTTTTTCCTTAAGCTTTTGGCCATAAGTGTTTGGGCAAATACACAGCTTTTATTATTTTGCCTCTGTATGCCAACATGGTGAATTTTAAATCAAACAGTGTGGTTTTGATTGAAGTGCAGACTTTCAGCTTTAATTTGCGGTGGTGGTACATAGTCCCCTTTTTTTTCACAGGTCCAAAAAAAAAGGAAAAAGAAATTAACACAATGTTAAATATAAGGATTTAAAAAAAAATCAGATTATAATTTTTTTAATTCTACAACCCATAGACATCACCGAATGCTAGTGATGGCTACACTCTTATTGCAGTGTGTTTCCTCCCTTGAGATGCTCTGCCAGGCCTTTCAACTGCAGACACCTTCAACTGCCACCTTGTAAGTCTTTCTGCATTCAGCTTATTATTTAATAACTGAAAAGAATACGCTATTGATTGAGATCAGGTGACTGACGTGGGTATTGAAGGATATCCCATTTTTTTGCCCTGAGAAACTCTCGGGTGGATTTTGGTGTATGCGTTGGGTCGTTATTTATTTACACTGTGAACTACTGTTCGATCACTTTTGCAGCATTTGGCTGAATTTGAGCAGAGAGTAACTGAGCACTTCAGAATTAATAGTGCTATTTTTATCAGCAGTTGCATCATCGGTAAACACTTGTGACCTGGTTCCACTGGCAGCCATACATGCCCCTGCCATAACATTTCCTCCACTACAGATGATATGGTATGCTTCAGATCACAAATTGTTCTTTTGCTTCTCCCATCTTAATTTTATCTTTTTAAAAATTCATTTAAAAGCATTCAAATCTGCTGTGGTGGTTTATTAGGCAAAATTACAAAACAAGTGTGTAAATGTTACAGACCTAACTGTATTTATGTATGCTTGGCCAAATGTTTGTATGTTATATGTTGGGATATGTACACTTAATAGTAATATAATAATATATGTTTTATCCAAACTGTGAAGAACCTCTGAACAGTCTATTTAAAAAAGTGCTATAGAAAAAGTTAGGAATTTGTATCTTCCCCTGGTTCAGTCCCAGGAGAAGATACTTGCTTATTAGGTGAATGTGTAAACCACGGAGCCACTATTAAGGTACACCGAAGTGATCAAGATTTTTCCACTGTAGACTTTTCAGCATGTCTTAACACAGAAAGCAAAGATGTAACTGACAATATTAAAAGGCAAATGTATACTGTTGAGCATTTCTTAGAATTCTTACAATTGTAGAACAAGTATCCAGGTAAATCATGACAGTGACCCAGACTCTAAAACTAGCTTATCTAGCCTACATACAATCCAGTAATGTTCAAAGTTTAGTGCCTTTGCTGCCATGACAAGCAGTATTAAAGGTGGCCAATATTGCCCTTTCTCAGCTCAGTAAATTAAGATGTGAAATATTCAAGTTGCCTTTTTATTACCATCAGTTAACTGTGTCATAGTTACCTTTTGCGGATAGTGTAAGATTTCAAAAATCCTTTAAGCGGCTTTATTAACACTTCAGCAGTGTTAACAAACTTTCTGCAAGGCAACTGGAAAACTGATAAGCCCACACAGCACACAGTACACTATCTGACATCCACTTTATGGGTTACAGCTAAGCTCAGTGGGACACACACACACACACACACACACACAAAATAACTACACTATGCCCGGCTCTTCAACTCATTAGTCATGTAGAGCAGAAGCAGTTGACACTTTATACTCTTGTAATAAGGGAATAGGGTTCTGTGTGTGTGTGTGTGTGTGTGTGTGTGTGTGTGTGCGAGTATGTTCCAGTGCTGGTGAGCATAAAGTAATTAGATTTAAGAAACACCTGCATCTCTTATCTTTCCACATATACTGTACCCACACAAAGAGGTTGTGAAACAATGATGGACACACAAACCATTTGTATGTTACTTGTGGAAAACAGGCTATGCTCTTGTTCAACTCTATGGCACGCAAGCACATCGCTGATATCAGTTTCATTTAATTTTTTTATTTGCTCCACAAGGTAACGCAACACTGACCAAGAATAAAAGGTCAACACAAGCATGGCATGATCTGAACAAATGAGTTAAAAGACTCCACTTCCTTCATCTGAATTTTTTGCATGGTTTTGCATAAAGATCCCGAGGTTAATTCAAAGTGAGTGACGCAGTAAGCCATGGGCGTTGAAGTTATAGAAGACAGCGTGAGCTTTGGTATTCAAAAGACAGATGATAAAGAATTCACAAGCAGGAGACGAACAGATGAGTCCTGTACTTGAGGTAGGAGAGATGGAGCGACCTTTTCAAACCACAGTTCCTCCACTGCCATTGTACCCTCATTTGTCATACTTTGCTGACTCTACTTTCAAATGACACGGATCAGCATCAGTCTCAGAAAGGGTATGGTCGAGTTTCACATTTGTAACGTTTCACTCTTATGCTTTCAGACAGTTTACATCCATGTTTTACTTCCTTACAAGCTGGTTACTGTAACTCTAATGGTAGGTAGACTTGGTTATATTTGTTCAGGTTTTCATATTCCCTTAAATTTCCTGCTTCTAATCCAATGCAGTGGAGCTGAATGGAATTTTACTTGTGTATTTCAATATGTGGTTCTCAGTACCATTATAGTGACATTACTGAACACTCTGCATGGCTGAAATGGGGTCTATTTGTAGCTAAAAATTTAAACAACTTTCAAAAAGCTTCAGGTTTTTTTAGTTTTTTGTTTTAAAAAATGGCACACAAAGTTATATTCACCTTATTCAATATTGGGATCGAGGCCCTCGGTTCTGTAGAACTCAAGGTAGTTAATCAAAAAAAGTAATTTCTCTTAATATATCTGAACTGATCGTCTAATTGCTATTAACATCACATCCTTTTCAGATAAAAGAAGTCCGAAGCACTAGCTTGCCATCTCTCTCTCTTTCTCTCTGTCTCTCTTCATCTCTTTCTCACTCTGCCCTCTTTCAGCGGGGAAAGCAAATTGAATATGCTGAATGGGTTTGTTTGACCCTTTAAATAGAGACCTGTCAGACCAATCCAGTTTGTACACATACACAACCCAATATGCACACACAGAGAGTAGAAGATATATTAACCAGCTAGTGTGTGTTTGAGGCTTTTTGTGCATGCGACCTTGAGAAAGTGCCTGAATTCTGTTGAGTGATGTGTCATTGTGTTAGTATAATAGTTGACTTTTTCCACATAGTGATGTGCAGAAGATTATTGAGCCTCAAATGTCTCATCATGGTCTCCCGTGTGTGATTTGGTGGTGGCGCAGTTGGGGTTGCATGGTGATAGGCATCTCTAGATCCCAGACATTTACCAAACAAGGCAGGCAGGTTAGACTTAAGAAACAGAGCAGATGTGATTCACTCATCAAATAAAGTAGGTGGGTGAAATTCACTTAACAAAGCCTTTGGGCAAGACTTTAACAGCAGGAATGGTGGGTGACATTTGCTAATCAGAACATGTGTGTTACATTTATTAAAAAAGTGGCTATTTTGTAGCTGTTGAAAAAACAGACATCAGGAATGCACATAGACCTTATTTACAACAGTACCACAACTACTTTAGATATGATTTAATACAATTGTTTTCAGACTTTTAATTTGTGTCAGTGGAGGGAAAAAAAGGAGGCTAGGAGAGACACGAGTGGAAAGCTATATTTGCATCTGGACTCCTTACAAATACTCATAGGAGTTTCTTGTCCTCAAATTTTTGTTTTTTAATTAAACAAATAATTAAAATGTCATTTTCTAAAGTTTACGACTGACAAATTTGGACAAATTGCATCATTATATTTAAATCAGATGAAAAGCATATGTTATTTTTGCTCCTACTATGGGTATGAGAGTTGCTACTAGGAACATTAACTTATTTGGATTGCTAGCCCAGTTAACATCCACATTACCCAGTATGCCTGGAGCTTCTGGTAGCCTAGCTGAAGAAGATGGTGTGAGTTTGTAGCATATACTTGACACAAGGTGTTGTCCATGGTGCTGATCAAAACCTGGAATGATGCTAATGAAAATTTTGATGTTTGCTAAATGATATGATTTGTGTGTGTGTGTGTGTGTGTGTAGGAGAAAGAGAGAGAGAGGGAAAGAAGAGCGAGATGGCGTTTCTGTTGCCTCAGGGCCTATCACAGAGTCACACCTGTGGTTGGTCCATAGTGAAACCTGCAAAGCACACAGAGGCCACTTTGTGTCGTTATTCAGCAGCACATACAGTAAAAGAATATGAAATAAGTAATCTTACATATGAAAATATTAATGCAGTAAAATGAATTAACAACAATGGGAATAAACACTTTAATGGCCTCTGATTTTTGTTTTCAAACCAACCTCAATCATTGTGCTCTTACTATGTCCTCCGACCTGAGCAGCCAGAAAGAGAAGCCAGAAAGTGCAGACTTCCTAGAGATCACTCAAATAGCCACTGGCTAAATGGCAGTTAGTGCAAAGTCTGCCTTCAGCTACATTAGTTTTTGATTTCCATCCATGATCAGAAGAACAGTGTGTGGCACAGTGCAATAAAATCATTTTTCTTCAGCTATAAAAACATAGCAATTATATACATTACAGTGGGTTATAGTTACCAACTGCTTTTCTAAAGGTTGCAGTAGTTCATCTTTACTGTGGTACGGTGTTGTGACTGTGTAATTAAAAAACTAATTTTAAGCTTGTTGTGACCTTGTTTCCCAGTGCAGACTGGAACCAGATATATATATTATATACATTACACAGGCT
>VUQG01016903.1:0-13312 GCA_015106755.1 Etia nguti
TCTGCTGGCACCAGTCCACAAAGTCCAGAGTCCACTGTCTGTACTCTGAGTCGTCCTCACCTGTGATGAGGCCGACTATGGCAGAGTCGTCGGAGAACTTCTGTAGGTGGCAGCGTGGGGAGTTGATGGAGAAGTCTGCAGTGTAGAGGGTGAAGAGGAACGGTGCCAGCACAGTTCCCTGTGGGGCCCCTGTACTGCAGACCAGCGTGTCAGAGACACAGCCCTGTGACCTCACATACTGTGGGCGTCCTGTGAGGTAGTCCAGTATCCACTGGGACATGTGGTGGTCCACTCCCGATAGCTCCAGCTTGTCCCTCAGAAGTCGTGGCTGGATGGTGTTGAAAGCACTGGAGAAATCAAAGAACATGATCCTCACAGTGCTTCCCGGCTTCTCCAGGTGAGTCAGAACGCGGTGCAGGAGGTAGATGATGGCGTCCTCCACCCCGATGCCAGGCTGGTAAGCAAACTGCAGCGGATCCACTGAAGACCTCACCAGGGGGCGCAGATGGTTTAGAACCAACCTCTCGAGGGTCTTCATCAGATGTGATGTCAGGGCTACCGGCCTGTAGCTGCTGAGGTCCTTGGGATGGGAGGTCTTTGGTACCGGTACCACACAGGAGGTCTTCCACAGCTGTGGTACTTTCCCCAGCGACAGGCTCAGGTTGAACAGATATCCTAGGATGCCACACAGTTCATCTGCGCAGCACCTCAGGAGCCTGGAGCTGATGCCATCTGGACCTGCAGCCTTCCGCACCTTGATCTTGCGAAGCTCATTCCTCACTTGAAGTGCTGAGATTTATTTATTTTTTTATTTATTGTGCATGTCTTGAGAAAGTCATTTTTCTCTTCTGCTGCTTCCAGCATAGTGTAAATGTTGCTTACGTCTGCATAGCCTGTGTGTCCTTTGATGAAGATATGCTTTATTTTACATGCAGTAAATCACATTTCAGTGTTAGTTGTTATACAAATACATGTGTTAATTTATTGTTTGTATCCTCATGTTGCTGTGTACGCATTTGTGTTTTGTATTTTATGTAATACTGTGCATACTAACCATGCAATAAATACTAATTTATTTTCTGAGATAGTCCCCTATCATTAACATCAGTTTGTTGGTTTGAGGACAGGAGTCAATTAGATCAAAGCAGTAAAAGAATTATTATTTAAGACAAACCAAAAGCAGACAATTTTTTTGGATTAGTGATAATAAATAAATAAATAATATATTCCTAATTTTATTAGGGAATGAAAAAAAGGGAAAAACAAGACCGGCTCTTGTTTGTCACATCCATTAAATTTGTGTTTTTTACCTGGACATGTTCTCTAACACTGAATGAAATTCTTTTTTTATACCTTAACTTTCCAGTTGTCGACATGTCATTAAAGTATTCTGTACTACAAAAAGAAATTAATGCATTTTCAGTATAAAGTTTGATTTTTGTACTAAATGAGGCTGTTGCTCTGCAAAAGTATTTCACAGCAGTCGTGCAGGCCTGGAAAAGTGAGATTACAACATGTCTGGAATAATAAATGATCAGCCCGTCATTTGTTCAGTCTCGTACATTCTTTCCTGTTTAAATACATTTTTGTTATTTGTTTTTAATTAGCGCCACAATTTTTCCCTTCAACATATTTTTTAAAGTATTTACGAGTATTCCAGGGTATTCTTCTTATATTATCTGGGTTTGCCTGACAGTCTCATCCTATAAGCAGCCACACCAGACAGCCGAGACTTAAAGCTGCTGTCTGATTTAGTGGAGAGCTGTATTTGGTGCCGCAGTAAAGTATTGAGCTGCGTGAAGTTGGTGTCACAGTGAGACGGGAGATGCTAGTTAACCTGCTGTGATGAAGTGCTTCAATGCCATTTGCCCAGCAGCAGACTGTGAAGTTCCACTAGAGTTTAACTCTTGGGGGACAAAACATATAAATAAAAGACTTTCATACAGTACTAAATGGTGTAAAAGGTCAGATTTATTTCCAACACAAATCAATATTATCATCCTGCAGGAGTTGGGCTTTCTTTCTTTTCTGTAATTTGTAACGAAAACGGGCTTTGATCACAGAAACGCTGTCTAAGCAGTGTATTTATGAGTGAAATCAGACATGGTTTTGTTCTACATTAAATATGTACTGTGTAATTTATAAAGGGTGAAAAAAAATCTCATAGATTGTCCCTTTAACATGTCAACATCCTTTCAACACTGAGTATAGAGACTCTCATCTGCCATTCAAGTGTCAGGTTGTGTAAAGACATGATGTATGATTCTAGACAGTTTATGTCTACAGTTGGGTGTAATACACTGGTAAGTTACTTGTTAAAGCCCTCACCTTCCTTTTTGTTGTTGTTGTAATATGTTAGTTTTGCAGTTCAGGTAATCACATATTTACTTGCAAATGTAATCTACAATTACATTTGTTCTCTCACCTACTACTTGGCAAGTAGCTGATTTTAAGTGTCAGTGCGTTGGTAGCTAGCTTGATTGGACAACAATCCACACCAGGGAACAAACTACCTGAATAAGAGTAGTTATAGGCACACAGGCCACGACAAAGAAAGGTAATGCCCTACCAGTCTAACATAAATTTACACACAAATCTGACAGAAATTGAATTCTATTTTCTTTTTCTTTTTTTATAGTCAGCATAACTTTGAAACTAATGAAGTTCACCTGGAAGTATGTTTCTTGCAGAGCCATTGAATGGAAGAGTCGTGTCATCTCCGTTCCCTCCAATGAACTATTTTTTTACAGCAATGGTGGATCGAGCTTCTCAATAGTTCTGAAATTTAGCAATGTATGCTAGCTAAACCATAGAGATATAGCAGTAAAGAAGTTTGAGATGCATTTTTAAAAAGTAAGAAGTTAAAAAACAAGTCTGTATGTTATCTGCACACATTCCAACTGCTCATTAAGCACTTGAGGGATCTATTTGAAGGCTAAATGACCCACATGATGACCCGGAATTCTGAACCAGACTCTGGACAGGACAGGACTCAAACTTCCTCAAGGCCTCTGGTTTTGTGCTTGCAAAGCCTCCAAGGGGACATGTCATCCAGGCAACCCAGAAAATGTAGCTTTGAAGAAGTGGCAACCGTTATTTATATTAATAATATTTTAATCTAAACCATCATCTTTTCCTTAGCAAAAAAACAGTTTGTTTTTTTTATTGGCTAATCTTAACCAAGTACTTTGGGTGTACATCTGATAAACCTAATCACAAAACAAAATAAAGAGCGAAAGAAAAAGCATCTCAGCATAAAAGTAATATCAAAAGTGTGAAAATGACCAACTCAACCTGTGGTCTCTGGTGTGAGGGATGGAAAAACTCCCACCAATCTGAAATTGGAATTTGGTAAAAATATTTCTGCCATACCCTCTAGTCTGACTTTTTAATGAGACACTGGCAAACTTACCACAACAACCCCACAACATGATGATGATGCTCCCAAACAGCAGTGCCCGGTTCTTTGCTTGGATGAAGGTCTCACGCTGAGGGAAATGAGCTGAGCTTGTGTGTGTGTTTTTGTTGTGGAGAATATTCTACAAGGTTCAACCCGCTATGAAATAAGGCAAGATCAATACATTCAGAGGTAAATGTTCAACACACACATCATTTGGACAACTTAACATCTACTAGAAAGTGCAAAGGGGTTTCTCAGTTGATAAGGCAATTTTTATCTGCCTTGATGTTCCTTTGCAGAATGTTTCCTCATATCGATTTTTTTAAAGGTTTTTTTCGTTGTAATTTCAGGACGTTGCGTGCCAGATTGAGATGATGGAACTCAAACAGTATGTAGTCTATGTAGCTATGTGCAAATGTATGCAAAATGAGCTGAAGAAGACCTGATATGTCTATACTGTTGTTCACTAATCCAATGTATAAGGCAATAAAAAATAGAATAATATGCAAAGGACATCAGCTCAGGTCACATAAACTATACTTCTCTAAACGCTTCGGATACCTTGACAACATTATCAACTCTAGTTGCACTGTTCCTATGTCATCATCTTCATATTTGCACAGTCAATTCACAGCATTTTATCTGATTAAGGAAAACACCCTCTTTCTTAGACTTGCTGCTGTTCAGAGAACCTGGCTTGAGGACAATTACTGTAAAAATGCAGCTAATAAAACCACAACTATGGACAACCATGGAACAGCTTCTTTCACTTGACCTCCTTCATCAGTGAGATTGATTTGCTCCACAAAGCTTTTTATTTTGGGCAGAGAGAGGATACATAATAAAGTATTAAACTCCATGTTTTGCAGCAAAGAAGAAATTGATCAAGGTTTTTATGTTTTTAAATGAAAGATCAAAAAAAAAGTGAAAGATAAAGTGAAAAGATAACAAATTTTATAATTCTATCACAAAGACTCTAATTCATGTATTCATGTTCAGCCGAGGTTAACATAACTGGCAAGAGTTCTTAGTAGAGGTCTAGTTGACACCTAGCTATTGTTTCAAAATTGCAAGGACATGTTTTTTTTATTATTTGATTGATATTTTATTTCACTGTGATCACAAAGCTAAACATCTTAACTCGAACACAAACCAGTATTACAAGACAATGATTTTTTTTGCCTGTTATATCCATATCTTAATGTATGTTTCTCAGGGTGTTGTATCTTATTGCCTGAGCCTCTGGAGTGGTTAACTCTGCTGCACCAAGGGAAGAAGATCCTGTGTCTGGTGATCTGAGGAGTTTGTGGAAGTGTCAACGAGGACAAGAGTCCTTTCACTTTTCTAGCGAATTCAGGCCGTTTCCTTGACTCCATAAGACACCTTCCACTTTTTGACCTGTTTCCAGCTTTATTTAAGGTCTGGCAGAGTCATCCTCTGCATCATTTTAGTTAGTTTTAATCACTTGATAAAAAAGTTAAATCATCATGAAACTTATCCTTGATTATTGCACCAAGACAATTTTGTATTGCATGTTTTTTTATTAAAAAAACAAACAAACAAAAAAACAAGTATAGTTTCAGCCACTATATAATAATTTGGATAAATACCCAACAGAAAAAAAACCCATACAAATAAACATCTAAATGTGTCGGAACCTCTACTGTAACGGAAGCAAATTAGCCTGTGATGTCTCGTCTTAAAAAACTGTTTTGTTCAAACTACACTTACACTTTTTTTGTTGCCTTTTTTGTCACGGGCAAAAAAGAATAGCTGGAACAGATGTGTTAGTATTAATAGGGACTTCAGGGGCTGTGATGTCTCAAAGCAGAAGGAGAGAAGCTCCAGCAAAGAACATTGGGTAAACTTCAGCACCTTGAACAGAGATGCTACCAGTCAAAATGCCTTCAGCAAGGTGAAGAAAACCATTGTCTGTATATGGCAATTCAGACCCATGTATGGCACCACGCTTTCCTTTGTTTGTTTTTTGGAGACCATACACTGGAGCATTTTATGCTGCTCAGGCACACATTAATGATGTATGGTGGTGTGATTTAAAGGGATTCCTTTTGCACTCAAATCAATCTCAGTGTAATGGAGGCTTTAAGCATTACAAACTTCTTTCAAAGTGATGTTAGATCACATTTTTCTCTTTGAATTGGACAGCGGATACAAGCAAGTGATTGGACAATAATAACCCAGCCTTTCCAATTGCAATTCACTACAGTAGCTGGAGAAAGCAATCAGTGGTTGTGTACATTGATGGGTTTGTCTGATATTAAGGCACAGTTTCCCTGACTTTTCATTGACTTTGTCATACACATTTTTCACACACACTAATGAGACCGTGGAGTTTGTTTTTGTACGAACATGCACAGATATCCCTAATCACAGAGATGACTGCATCTGATTATGCTTGATGCACCTTTGTGATGGAATTTTAATGAATGGGATTCATTGGAAAGGAGAGAAAGCACATCCGCGTCTGCATAACGCTCTCAGAGGAAAAAAGGGGGAAAAAAGTAAAGCAAAACAGGGACAAATACACAAATTTTTCCAACATAACAATTTGTCATTTCATTAGCTTGCACAATACCAGCAGGATAGGCACCTGCTGGCCTTGGCTGTGCCATCCATCATGAAAATATGCCACCAGTGTCCATAATCATTCTCTGCAGACAGAATAACGAAACAATAGGCCACATTGCATTCACTTCTCCCTAACCCCACCCCCCACATCTCTCTCTCTTCTCTCCCTTTTGTCTATACCCGAGACGAGGGAAAGGTTGACCTGCTGTTTTCTGTTTGCCATTTAGTGAGCATCTATTATGGAGATGTCAGAGCACTGAGACTTGGTCTCCCACGAAGAACCTCCAGCAGGCAGATAGACGTGAACTTTGTTGCCACACTTCTCTCCATCTCTCTGGTCGCGAGCTGCTTTCTTATCTAATAAAGTAGAACCGACGTGAAAAACAACCTTTAATAACAGAAGTGACCTTTTAGCAGGGAAGATGGTGTGTGTGTGGCTGTGACGTGGGAGATAGCGGCTGTGAGTTGTCTAGATCATGACCTCAGGTACTTCCATTTGCCTGCCAAATGCTTGGCTCTGTCGACACATAGACATGCTGAAGGGGACGAGGCACATCAGTAAATTGTAGGACTTTTACCTAAATGGTGGATGTATACATTTTTAACATTTCAAGAACCACTTGTGATCTGACAGAATATTGATGTTAAACTGGTGTGAATACAGTCTGGTGACAGAGAAACTACCTCTTTAAATGATGTTAAATACCAACTTTTCACCTACATGAGCTCATGTAGCATGTTAGCAGTAATTGGGTTTTTTCAACAGTGCTGGTCATGGTGCCATCACATGAACTCCAAGATAAATCATAGGTTTGGACAGTTTGTTGTGTTTCTTGAGGCTTTACTCTGGCTTTTTGACACAGTAAAATAATATAAAGCAAAAGAACAATATAGAAGAGTATATGGCTCTGTTGTGTTACCTAATTGATTTGATTCATTCCCAAAGTCAAGAAAATCTTGAGAAGAGAAAATGTAGATTTTTCTTATTAAAGATAATCATTGTGGGCACGGAAATAATGAAATAAATTCTACCATTACAATTTAGTTAAAGAAATATGAAATTCTAGAATGAGCATGTAAGAAAGTCACATTTGCAGTAATAAGAAGAGGGACTGGAGGGAAATAAATGAATTCCTACATATCCAATGCCTCCAGCATCCACAGCTTGTGCCTTCACCTTTTTTGTTTACCGAATAAATCTGATTCTGTTCCTGCCCACACTCCAGGCATCTTTGTATGCGTCTCCTGCTTTGATGAAGTGATTAGCACCATGCTGTTACCTCTAATTGACTGGCATCAAGGAGAGAAGGAATGAATATTAGGAACCCCAGCTGAAAGATGGAAGACAGGGGTCACAAATTGCAAATAATTTTGTGAGTCCTGTGCTTATTCGGGGGTAGCAGGAGTCACATGGCATATGGTGATTTTTCATTAGTGAAAAAAAGGAGGGAGATGTTTGGATAATTAGTCTAAAATTTAGGCCAGCCTCATGCTCTGCAGGAAGAAATGGCATCAATTAAATATAAGGGGTGAAAAAGTGAGTGCAGGAGCTGCACTTTTAAACCTGCATTCATTAGAAAGTAAACCTTTTTACTACACTTAATGCAATTGTGATGTCTTGATTTCCTAATGAGAGGTTGTACTTGAGCCATTAAAGGACTGTTTCTGTGTCTGCTTTTCAGCATCTGAATGAGATATTTTTGCTGCCCTCGCTTCAGGCAGCCATTTAATGCTATTAAGGCTCTGATGAAGTGATTAGCAGCATGCTGGCTCAAAGACAAAGAGACTAAGCATGAAACTGTGATAAATAGCAAAGGTCAGATTTTGAGATTTTGTTTTAAATGAATATATGGATCCTGAATTGGATAAGCAGAGGAAAATGGATGGATGGTTTAGGGCTTCACATTTTGTTCAGTCTCGTTTACTTAAAAAAACAAACAAACTTTACAGATAGAATATAATAAAACAATTTTTCATGTTAATATGCACTAAGGAATACATTAATAAAAAAACAGGGTTATTATTATGTCTGTCACACCACCCAGAAATCCAAAGGCCTGTCTTCATTTAAATAAAGCAACCATTTGGATTTTCCCTTTAAACGCATCAACCATGTTGGGTACATTTTTTTATTTCATTTGATAAAAAAGCTAAAAGATTTTTAGCATTTTTTTTAAACCTACATCATTTACCTTCATATGAAATACAGTCACTGATGACTGAATGAGCTTCCTGTGTTGTGTTTAAACTCTCTAAGCTTTTTAATGTCTTGATTTTAATCTGGATTCATATCATCACCTCAGCCATGTTTTCAAATTGCATTCTGTTTATTTCCAGGTAGAAATCCTTCCTGTGATGAGGCAAATGAATAGAATGTCTATGAAAGAATGCGCATAAAAGACAGCTACCGAAACTAAGATGTTAGTCATTAGCTTGTGTAAAGCATTTTGTAGCCTGAAAGTTGGCGTTTTGGCTGTTATAGTGTTCTTTTCTTTTCTTTTAACTAGTCATGTCCCTATTTCTATAACAGGGTCAAACTGGACAGTTACTATCTGCCATGTGTTAGGGTTGAAAATTATTAAATAAAGCAGTTTTTATTATTTTTATATACACAATGCAGTGTGCTCATAAACGAGTTAGCGCTCCGTGTTTGAGGGTCAAAAGCTTCGTCCAGCGGTATGACTGGGCTGAAATATTGAAGAGTTGACACAGTCAAGGGAGGGTTTTGCAGCATGCTTACACATCACACTTGATAATGGTTATAAGGATATTCTCTGGGCCAAAGGTAGTCTGAACAGTAGTCTGAACAGAATGTCCTGATCTAGATAGTAGTAGGATAATTAAAATAAGAGATGTGTTAAAAAAGCTAACTTTACCTAGCAAAAATAAGCTTAAAAAATACACTTACCAAAAAATGTGCAGGTGACTCCTTAGAGTATTGTTATTGTTTTATTATGATTATTAGTAGTAGTTGTAGTATTAGAACATATACAGAGTGAAAGTAATATTGTCATTATAGCCATACACAAGCATACAACTAATGGATGCACATTTTAAAATATAATTCTGTGGGAGTTGACTCACTTTAGGCACCAGCCTCCAGTAGTCATTTGAGGAGCTGTAATTTTTTTGTACCACACTTTATTTTCCAGAACCAGAGGTTGCCATGTGGGCAAAGCTTAGGCTGTATTGTATACGCAGGTCTCTCAACATTTAGCATGCAGGAGATCTTAGGGCTGCTTTCTTATTGGCTGTTTATTGAGTGTTTACAAAATTGATCCAGCACAATGTTTTAAGAAACATTTTATCCATTTGTTGATTAAATGCTTTCCTTCGAGAATGTTTTTCAGTGATTATTTTGTTATCATAACAGTCATTTTTCTTAAAATATGAAAAACAAATACGGCAAATATATTTTAAATTTCCATTAAAGCTAGGATACATGAGTTACAGTAGCTAGAGGAAAAGAAGCTAGCTAGCAGAGAGGGAGGGACAACAGGGGGCCATAACTTAGGAGTGATAGGCCTCTGTGTTAGCCTATAAATAAGCTGATTTGTGGAAGGCTGCATGTCTGTCATTAGAGTGAGCTGGCCTGAGAAATGCTTGCAGAGAGGGACTTTAAATCTAGATGAAGTCTTCCTTTGTGGCAGCACCTGCCTGTGATGGAGTAAATATTAGACAGTAAATGAATCACTGTGGATGGAGAAATGGTGGGAAGATTCTTGTTGAATCAGGGCCCTCCGAGAGCCTGTACAGCCTGCGCTGTTCCGGAACAATAGCAAGAGAATGTAAATCACATGCAGAAGTAAACATATGACAGGACAGATAACGGTGAAGAAGGCTGGTTGGAAATGTCACCCTAATGAAAGCAATGGTTCAGCTCCCCTGCTTGTTTAAGTGCCATATCTTGAAAGAAAAGCGACAACAGAGCCCTGTCTGTTGGAGGAAAACAACTGCACACCCTGCTAGAATCTGCAAACATAAAGAGATGGCTCGGCTGGTTTGTGCTGTCCCCCCAAAGCCTAATAGCTCAGCATAATTACTCTGATGTAAAGAAACTGCCTACCACCCACCAAAAGTAATGAGTCAAATGTGCTGTCCTCCCATCAAAGTTCATTTATCTCAAATGAGGTAATCCATTACTGCTGCATCTTAGCATTGCAAATGCATCTCATGGAAGTAATTTATTGTACAAGGATTTACTTAGGCCAGCATAATGTTGTTATGATTCACGGTTAAAACAAACACACACACACACAAACACACACATATATATACATATATATACACGGACATGTGTCAAGACATGTCAAGATAAAGACTTTCAGCCAGTCTTTATCTTGACATGCCAAGACTCCAAACATTTCTTTTTGGAGCCTGCTTGTAGTTCAAGTTCTATTAGCCAGTCATTCTTGAGGTTGCTTTGGTTGAATTCAGGTAAACTGTGTGTGCAAAACAAATGCGCCCAGAAATTGCCCACAGAGACTCAGTCAGCAGACTAGCTGCTGGGATTCCTGATTGCTTCCATTCCAGTCAGTTTAGTTGAGCCAATCCTCTAACAGACAGACACATAAATAGCAACAGAACCTTGCTCCAGCACAGAAGATCATGTGTTCTGTGCAAACAATCTTGAGGCAAAGAGGCAGGTGTGTTTCTCTGCCACAATCTGCCACAGCACTTGGGCTTGAAAAAGGGCATCCAGTACAGCTTGCCTAAAACAGCTTTGTTTTAATGCCAAGGAACCATGTCATGCAAATAATTGGAGGTCTTTCTTACTTGCAATGCAGCACTGCGACATTCTCATATGGCCTTAGAAAGCATTAGGGATAAGGTCATTGAGAATGACTGGGTAAACAATGTGCCTAAATTCAACACGGGCAAATGCATGGCATTTTTTAAGGCATAGCCCTGCTGTTGGCTTTTCATCAACTAATTGCCATTAGCTTCTTGCAATTAAATCAAAATATTAGGGATTACAAAGAGATCATCTTTATGGGGATTCATTCTTCCAACTCATTCCTTGTTGCTGCTCAGAGATTTTAAAGTTACAGTGTTTAAAATCTCACAGCTAGATGTCAGTAGATTGAAGTCAGTGGAATTCTGTTTTCTTACCTTTTTTCTCAACTTCTTCTTACGTTATTCAAGTGCATAATCCCAACTACTGTGGCCGCTGTAGGACAAACATGATTTAGTCAGCCAAGAGAGCTCAAAAACATTAAATTCAAACTGTACCTTATAACGGTCATGGCCCGCTGCCATGTTTCTTCTACTGTTTGTGGGAAAAAAACACTTTTTCACTATATTTCCACATATTTGAATGATATCAACACTTAGCAATAAATCAGAAATGTGTCAATTATTATTCTGCCTTATTTAACACTTTTATCCCAGAGTCACCTCAACAATGCAACAATAAATAAATTTTTTAAAAAGTGAGAGCACCTAGATAACTGACTCAAGTAGAGAATTGTTTGCTAAAGTGCTTTGAGTGCTCAAGCAGAGCAGAAAAGCACTACATAAGAACTCTATACCAGTTACCAGAACTGGGTAGGCTGTTAGTCCACTGTTTACCTCAGCTTATGTTCATGTCTAACTGTCACATCTAAATGCAGGAAGCTGTAAACTTTATGAAAGCAGTCTGATACACAATCCCTTCATTTCAGGTGCTCAAAAGTAATTGGACAAATTAAATAACCGAAAATAAAATGTTCCAAAAGATGTTTATTGGATTAATTCTTATGAGAAAGGATTTATTTGTTGAAACGTAATTACACACTAATTAATGTATATTTATTACTAAGATTTTTCTGACAGTGCTTCAGGTCAGGTCTCTCGTCACATGCAGTGACCTAGAAAAGGACACATGCAATTATATCACTGCATCTTGAAGTCAGCAGTCTAAGCAGAGATGTCCAGACCTCCACTCTACAAGGTCACTGGCTTCACTTGTGGATGAACATCAAAATAGTCATACGCCAGCCTGGTGACACGTGCCCAGAACACATCAACTGGGTCTTCACTCTGGAAGAGTGGCAACTCTACTCCAAGGACCTTCGAATAATAAAGCTCCTCATCCTAAGGCTGAGTCCAGCCACCCTTCGGTGGAAACTTATTTTGATCATTTGTATGTGCAGTCTCATTCTTTTGATTCTTACCCAGTCGATCAATCGACAGTCTTGCTTTTTCACCCTCACCTCAGTCTTCACCACAACAGTCAGCATTCACTGCAAACACCACTAATCCATCTGTTCTGATCTGATCTATCAATCCCTCTAGCCTCATTTTTAATAAGATCCTGAGAAACTTACATTTTTCCACTTGAGGCATCAACTTGTCCCCGACCCGGAATGGGTACGCTAGCTGTTTCTTCACACTCATCCGCAAACGACCCGAGTGCAAGCTGGAGGTCATTGCACACTGAACCCAACAAAACGACATCATGTGCAAAAAGCTGAGACGAGATCCTGAGGTCAGACACCTTCAGAAATATTTCATTTTGCATATAACAAATATAAATTACATGAATGTTTAAAATTACATTTTGGAAAAATATTATATTCTAAGATATTCAGATGCACTAATAAATGTTTGGTAACTGCTGAGAAGCTCTACTTCACATTTTGAACAACCACAAGCACGTCTAGTAAAGTTTCACAACAGTGGTAATGAGGCTGGTGCTACAGCCCAGAAACTGCAACAGGTAGAGTTTCAGTGTTTCCCAGGAAAACTGCCAAACATGTTTCAAGGAAATGTCACCAATATCAGCTCTCTATACTAACACTGTAACCTAACATTTCCTTCTCCAAAAGTTGATTCTGTTCATCTGGACGTAGCGTTTTGTGGGAGAAACGTTTCGTCACTCATCCAAGTGACTTCTTCAGTCTCAGCTGACTGCAGGTTTCCCCAGTCTTATAAACAGTACATCTGCATAATGACTGAAACCAGCCCACTGAAGGAACAATGGGCTGGGAGGTCAGTTCCTTAATCTTAATTATGCAAATTCTCATGACCATTGATCAACAACCACTGACCAAAACCCACTGATCAAAGACCACTGATCAATGGCCATGAGTACCATTCACAGAGAGTTGGGGAATGGCTGCAATCACAGCATTGTAAGATGGCGAAAGATGTACCCTTAGGCCCCCTCCTCGATTCAGAGATGGTCTTTCCCTTTTCACGTAAATGGCCTCTTTCACTCCGCGCTCAAACCAGCGTTCCTCCCTGTCCAGGATGTGTACATCCTCATCATTGAAAGAGTGTCCACTGGCCTGTAGGTGTAAATAGACTGCAGAGTCCTGTCCTGACGAGGTAGCTCTTCTG